>JANVCF010185280.1:0-10457 GCA_025388745.1 Hydrozoanthus gracilis
TCAAATCAATTATCTAGATATAATCTAGACAACGCTAGTTTGAGCCAGACAGGTTGTTCAATTGTTAAACTTTAAGCCAACTACTAGTGAAAAGCTAAAAAAGGTAAATCATTTCTCCAGCAAAGATACCCATTAGGTTGGCTCTGAGAACTGGTAGTCATTTATACAGCTGAGTTGACTGGAACAAGTTGGGTAAAGTGTCTTGCTCAAGTTAAACAACACAGTGGTCTGACTAGGGCTCAAACTCGTGACCCTAGGATTACAAGTGGAACATCCTTACTGTTCAGCTAATGTGCTGGCGGCACAAAAGGATGAAAAGAGTCTTAATAGCAACTAAAGCCTCTGTGTATAACTGTTGACAAAATGTGTTTCTGATACAGGATGCCTTATGTTTCTCCATTATCCTTGTTTTGGAGGAGGGGCTGTAAGAGAGGGGGGGAGGGAGCCTGTTTTAAATTTGAAGCTATAGACAGGGCTTATTAGAGCATTTACAGTAACTGTTATTCTCATCATCATCATCATCATCATCATAAACAATACTCAAAAATTGGTATGCTTCTGAAAGGAAAGTTGAGTTAAGATTGAGTAAGAAAAACTTATGTTCAATAAGTTAGTAAAAAGACAGTGCAAGAAAGTACCCTATACTTAAAAAACAATATGAAAACAAAAGTTAAGAAGTATAAAGTTCAAACTAAAAAGTTGGTCACTCCCCTTCCTTTTAAACTTCTGGATAATGAGCATCAACATTTTTACACATGGCTCAAAATGACTAAAACTGTTGCCCAGTAAAATGTTATGCAGGTTTATCAGGTGAAAGGAGGAGTAAAGTTAAAACTTGACTGAAACTACAAAAAGGGGGTAGGGAAAGCCCATGATTATATTGTAAACTGAGCTAGATTCTCTTTGCATTTCCCTGTTCTTTTTAATACTGGCCGTTTTCCACAAGGGTGAGATCCCTTGCGGCTCACGAACACAAATTTTGCTGAAGTTGATTGAGTAATATTTCCCCCAATATCCTATCACGATGTCTATGGTTTGGGATTTGTCTCCTACCACACGTCTATTCTTTTGAATTATGGTGTTAAAATCCTCCACTATTTTTCTAAATCTATGAAAAAGTATTTCATCCTCAAAGATGTAACTGTGCTGACTGGTTTTAAAGTCGTGGTTGCAAAAGAGAGAAACGTACGCACCAGTTCTTTTCCCCCAGATCCAATTTTTTCCGGCATTCGCCCAGTAGTTGTCATTGCCCTCCTCAGCATTCCACTTCTAACAAAACCAAACATTTTCCTCAGGGCTGGAGACATAATGAGTTTTCTTTACTCCTCCTTTTGCCAAGAAAACAGCTACAAAATACTTTCTTCTGGCAAACCAAGATGGCGGAAAGAGAATATAGAACCAGGACCACGCTGTTGGAATGGAACTTTCGTCCCAGTCTCCTTTCCTTCCCAGAGTTCTCTTGTGGTTTGTTGTGAACTATTCGCGCCATTTATAATGCACCAATATGGCTGGCAGCCTTAATGGAACTAAAATATCTGAAGTAATAGGTGAAGTAAAATGTTCTGGTGTAGGTTTTACTATGAGCCTTTGTAAGCCTGGATCTTTAGTTTTATACAAATTGTCGTCGGATTTGTTTTACATTCATACTGTCATAGAAGGATTCAGGAAAGCTCCAAAATTCAAGGTAAGAAGTTGTCTTCCGTTCCACGGTCGACGACTTAATATATTTTTGTTTATTGCAAAGTTCGAATGCTCTGAGTTTCACGCTTATTTTTCAACAAAAAGATACGAATATGCTTAACGTATAAAACTGTTGAAATGTTTTCTGTGTAACCCTAACTCGTGACACCCTTCAACCGAATATTTTATCGTGTAGCTTTTTAATCGTGGAGGACTGGATACTCGATTCATACCTTACAAGTAGGTTTGCCATTTGCTCTGTTCAGTATCTGCATAAACTGCTCAACTTTGCTGTTTGCTGCTGGATTACTTTTTCGGTTCTGAATTACTTCTTTCTCTGTGAGTTGCTTGAATAAGTTTGAGTTGAATGGTGTTTCGGTGCATGTCTATCTTTATTCAAGCTTCTCACTGTTCCATAAGGCCAGTAGACTTTTAGGTTCTCGCCTACCAGTTTCGGAAAATTGGTGAGGCATTCTGATCACCTTTCATCACCCAATTTCAAAACCTAAAGTTACAACCCCCTCCCCCCTTGATAAAATTGTTATACAGCAATACATCAATAGAACTTATAAAATTATTCAACAACTTTTGGGAAGCAAGAAATTACTTGATTTGTCAGAAAAATTTGGTTTTAATTGTAACTTTTGTATACTTAACAATTATTCTCAGAAGTCGAGGTGAATAGTGGTAGAATATTCACTGAGATGCAAAGCATCAAGGTGAGTATTCTAAAAGCCACTATTCACCGAGACAGAAGAGAATAATTGTTTTAGTATACACAGACAAGGTTATTTCAAGAAAAACAGCAACTTTTAAGAACTTTGATTTTTGATTTCTCACAATTGTTTTAACTTATGCATGCGCCAAAACTAGCGACTCGTTTCCATGCTGCTGAACTCATGGGTACAAACTTATTAATGCAGAAGAGTCAAACGACTGACAGTTCACACAAAGAATCTCAGCTAAAAGGGAGTTCTTAAAGAGTTCCTTGCCAAACAACATCGATCAACAGTTGAATCTGAGCAAAAATCACTTGAAATGTCAGCTCCCAAAATTGTGCCACTTGGGACTGGAAGCATTCATAGGTGCCCGAGACTGCTACTTCAAAGCGGTCCATGTATCCTGGTACTCATTATTTTTACCAACTCCAGAAGGATGGAAAGCTAAATGGCCTTTACTTGAAAAGAAAGTCCACCAAATATTCAACCCTTGACCAGGCCGGGAATCAAACTGGGGCCACTGTGCCAAGCCCTTGGCTATGAAATACTCATTTTTTATGGTGTAATAGCCTTTCTACATTACTGTACTTGTTTGTTACATACAGTATCCCATTGACTTGTGTACTTGCTTTTCTTAATAGCACATCAGTCCATTTTTATAAAGATAGTAATTTAACCAACTTCTTATCATCAAAAATTAATGCAACATGTTGACAAATGTGTAGTCTTCACCCCGCAATTTTGTTTTGAAACAAATTAAGGTGTTAATTATTATTGTTTTCACTTTTCAGATCTCAAGGCAAAATGTTGCCAAACTGTGTTGCCGAGATACTCGCTTTTCAGCAGTCTTACCTTCTGGTTTAACAGTTGTTATTAAAAATGCTGACAAGAAGCATTTAAGTGAGTTTGTCGATATTTTGAATGAAGCTCAAAAGCAAATTGCAGATGGTAGGTGGAATTAAGTTGCTACAACTTCAGTGTTTAATTTTTCTGCACTTTACATGTAGGTTTTTGTTTTGTTACTGCAATCCTTTTGCTGCTGGAAGTCAAGCCTTGCTCTGTTGTACCGTTTTCAAATACAAATTGATTTTTAATTTTATGTTGTTTTTAAAGTATCAGTGCTTAGACTTGAAACTATCTCTTCTATCTAATGTTTACCTGGTTTTTCCATAATTTCTGCTTTTCATTTAGTCATTGTAGCTAATTGATTTAAGGTAAGTGTAGTCACACAACCTCTTACTGCAAAAGGCTTACTGTACATCAAGGTTTAAAAATTTGCTAGTTTCTGGAATGATTCAAAGTTGAGGTCACTCCACCCTTGAAATGTGTGTTCCATTAAGCACTTTTTGAAAAAATGAATACTTTATATAAGAAATATTTTTTCCATTTGTTATTCCAGCTCCACCAAGATTAGCTTCTCCTTCTATAAACGCTAGTGGCAAGGTTTTGCCACCAAAATGTAATGTATCAGCAGAAAAGAAATTGATGTACCCAAACCCACTGCCATTGGACCGCCCAGTACAACACCAAGCTTGTCATAGCTCACCAGCAAAAACCTGTCACCCTTTGAATTCTTCCCCTGCCAAAGTCAATGATGATAATGATGTAACTATAGTAAAAAGCAGCCTTCAAGAAAGTTGTGAGTCATTGTTCGGTTTAAGCCCTGTATCTCACAAAACCCCAACTAGAAATGGCTCCTGGCTTTGGAAACCATTTCCCAAGAGCAGTTACAAGGAAGACCTTGAGGTAGGTAGAACTTTGGGATGGTAAAGCTGAGCAATAAATTAGAGAAAAGCAAAAAAAATTAATAAGACAGTTGATAAGAGTTTCATTGAGATCAAGGTGTTCAATTTTAATATTTTCCTAATCTTATAGGAATAACAGATTTTTGATCAGAAAATATTATTTCTAAAACAAGCTTACAGTTAATAAATTTATGGTTCTTGCAGTAAGACACTTTGGATGGAAATATTTGATCTGATAAAAGGTTGATGCACATGAAGAACAAAAGCTATTAATTGTGCATGTTCATAAAATAAAGTTCTATTACCACTTACACTTGTTAGGTTTAATTTCTGTAGCCCAATTTAAGCATTTCAGAACTATTTTTTTCCCACTAATTTTCTATTTCCCTGAAATTAGTTGGCCTGCTTCAGTTGGTAAGACATGTTCCGCTGCTTCTTTTAAAAGTAGAATTTTTAATTGATAATATACTGATTGATTGAAATTGTGATTGATATTTGGAAGAACCTCAAAAAGAATAATTTAATAAGATCACTAACTGGATATAAGGCAACACAACATTATCATAAGTTCAAACTGCAGCCTAAATTCTTCATTACATGCTAAAACAGTTGGAAGTTTACGTTTTGGCTGTGACATAACAATAAGAGAACAGTAGGTTAATGAAAACAACGTCAAACCTTGAAAAGATTAAAAAATTCTCAATAATGTTTTTATACTTTTTAACTCTATAATTTAATTTGTAGAATCAGCCAGGCAAAGCAAACAGCAGTTCACCCCGGGTTAAACAAACAGGCCCAGCTTTTCGTCGGACCACGCCTAAGCAAAAAAAGTTGACTCTTAAAGACCCCTTGGCAAGGAAGTCACCATCGAAGCTCTCATCGTTAGACTAGTAAGTTGTGAAAGTTGTGACACTGTGTTCTATACAGCTGTATAGAACGTTGCAGTTTTATACAAGGATTACACACACACACACACAAGTTCATTGTTGGGTGAATGATCAAGTTTAAGTCGGAGTACTTTTACTGAGAAATTTATGTGTCTACTGCATGTGGGCTCATACACTATAACACTTGACAGCATACAACTTTCTATTGATTTTCTATTTGATTTAAGGTTAAAAAAATAAAATGATTATAAAGAATTACTTTGATTTTTTTTGCACTCACATAATCTCAAGTTAAGAAAATTGTTATCCTTTTTTTATTTCAGTGCTCTCTTAGTGGAGCCAAAAACAAGCAAGAAATGCCAACTGAAAAACCTTACTAATTACTTATCTCGTGTCACACATTAGTCTCTAATGGGAGTTACGCAAATATGCAAACTTTTTGGCCACATTTTTTTTTCAAGTCACATTTGTTTTTTTTTAATCTTTCACGAAAGTTAGAAGTTGGTAAGCATTATGTATGCAAACTTGTCACTTTAACCATTCACTTTACTTTGGCTTTCAAGAACTGGAGCTGAAAACTAAAGAGTTTTTGCCTTCGATAAATTTCTTAATCAAAATAATCTTCTCCAGTCAAGAAAATTAGAATTCCGGGGAAGTTCATCTCATCCCCTTGGCAAAGGTGTGCAATGAATATCTCTTTTGGTTTTGCGGGCCAAGTGACATGCAGCTATTTAATCAGAGTGATTTTGCGAGTTCACAGACCAAATGCATTGATCATGTGACCAAAACAAACTGGTGAATGGCATGGACTCCGCCCAGTATTTATTTGATATTTTTTGTAAGTGTCAAGTCACACCTATTGGCAAACTTTTGTGCTCATTGCAATGTTTAGCAGTCAAAACTTGCTTAAAATGCTTCAGTAGGTGCTGGAATTTATCACAGAGTGGCCAGGAAAATTGATTCAATCATGAACCACCTTGACTTTTGGTTTCTTTCAAGAGATTGCTTCAACCCACCATTCTGACTTAATGATGCCAGTCTATGAGCTTCTACAGTGAAAAACACTTACAAACAAAGTACTTGCAAGATGAAAGCATTGGCGACAGCCATTGCAAAACAGAATTAAAACACTTGTCTAGTGAGCAATTTCATCATTCCCACGAGAGACTATTGTGCTGCTCATGATGATCATGAATAGATTAACATTGTCATGTGTTTGAGGCTGATTTTCTCCCCTGTTTCCTCCTTCATTAACAGTGCTTAAAAAAATCGGAATACCATTTTTATTTACTGGCGATTAGGTGGATGCAAAAAGCAAACCAGAAGTTCAAGTCACTCACCCCTACTAATTTAATAATAATAGTATTAATAATAATAATAATGATAAAATGATAGTAATAACAATACTAGTGATAATAATAAATGACAACAATTTAATTTGATAGTTATGATAGTAATAATTGTAATAATTACAATAGTGAAGACTGATGACAATTTAAGTACAATTATTTTCATGGTTGTGACAATTCAGTTTACACAGCTTCAACAATAACCACTGAAATTGTTTTTAAGAGATCAACTCTGTGTTACTTCCTTATTATAGTTGATGTCATCACGATGATAATTTATGTACTGCATTTAACAAGAATTTGTCGTGTGATTTTACTTTTTTGTTGTTCTGTAGCTTTCCAGATTTACCAACTTCCGAGTTTTACAGTTCTGGAAACAAACAGCCTCTTTGTGATTCAACACATTCAACTGGTAAGGTTGAATAAACTTGATCAGCCCAGCCATCCCTTTTTCTTTGTCTTATTGTTACCTAAAACTTACTTTGATCTTTAGATAGCTAATCTTAGGTCTGGTTTTCAAGTTCTGTGAAAAAATTGAGTTCTTTGTGTTTTTTATTTTTTGAAGCAGTATAACTGAATGTTTAATTGTAAATTTTACAATAAATTAATTGCTTTATGAAAAAGATTTGTGAGTAGTGTGACTGGTAGTAATAACATTTGTGGTAGCTAGCCCAGGTGTTTTTTCTGACTAGTTACTAACACTACTACTATGACTACTACTACTACTTTAGGAATAACAGTACATTAAAACACTGCTAAGTACTGCTACTGCTACTAGTAAGTTCCACAATGTTATTTGTTCCAGAAAACCTCAGCAACAGTGGAACAACAAAGCCAGCACCAGTGTCATCATTTTATAGCAGCAAGTCAAAACCATCTTATGGCTTGTGGGGGGCTAGAAAAAGGTAAGAATGCTATGTACATTAACAACCTGCCTGTATATAGTCACAAAGCAGACCAAACAACAAATTACTTTATTTTTTATTTGATGTATAGCACCACCTTCCTATAGAAGAAAAATTTAATTTTTGCAGAGCTCATTTATTATATAATTATGCTTTACTTTCCCTCAAAATAGTATTTTTTTCAAAATAACTGCAACAGCTAGTTGGTGAAAATTTCTTTGTTAAATAAAAAATCATTGTTAGTTGTTTATGTATACAATGTGGAAATTTTTTTGAAGATTTCAGCAATAATTATATATTATCAGTTGATTTAAGGGAACCCTTCAGTTGCATTTTATTAATCTGAGTGAAACACTTTTTCCAGCTGTTAGCTTAACTAGCGATGCTTAAATTTATGTTTTTCAATTACAGACCTCTAGAGAATGTAGATTTACCTGTGTCAACACAGCGAGGAAAGGCTACTACTTCATATTCAACCTCTAAGTCAAAAAATTATCGGAAATCATCTCCTCTGTATGTAGACAGAATTGATGACGACGTAGTATCATTAAAAGGGTAAGGCTATTGAGTAGTGAGGGTAAGTTCTTATACTTTCATTGAAACCCATTTGGTTTTGTGCACCCTTGTTCTCAAGGCAAAAGTTAAGAAAAAAGTGCACAATAACAGTTTTTTGGCAAAGTGGAAATTTATTGTTTTAAAACCAGTAAATGATAGCTAGCTAGTTCTTGCTAGAGCTGTCCCCGATCTTTAAAACAACAGCATTAAACACACCTTCATTCCCGGCAATCCTTTGCAGGCTTGCAGGCAGACATTCCCAGGGATCCTTTGCAGACTGAACATATCCAAATCTAAATTTTTCCTGGTATTTTGAGACATTTTTCTTGCTTACTATCTCTATTTGAGGGATTTTTTTGTTCCTCCTTGGGTTTCCTCTGGGCAAAGCCTTGTGGGGGCAATCATTTCAGCAGTAGGGGAGGGGATGGGAGGATGGTTCCAGTGTAACTATTGAAGTTTGTTAATGTCTAAAATTTTCTTGTACTGTGGTGGAACCTTCAGCTTTCACTACATAAACCAACTATGCCTATGAAACAGCTTAGTAGTACTACTTTTTCTAGGCTTGTAAGTATGCATAGTTATACGAAAATAATTGCTTCTTTGTAACAAAGATTCAGTGATTCATGATTGATCTCACTGCATTACTTTTGTACAATTAATGTGAATAAGTCTTTCTCACAAACTATACTTACATACTTATATTACTTAATACATACTTACTATACATATGTACTGGTTGTTGAAAATTCTGAAACATGATTGAAAATGTAATTTAATTAACTGGCTTTTTTAATTATATGTGACAGATTTTCAAACTTGGGTAATACATGCTACATGAATGCAATTCTTCAGTCCTTGCTTGGTCTAATAACATTTGCTCATGATCTGAGTAATCGAATATTGCTAAACAAAGTTCATCCAGATTGTTTGTACAGGTAAGTACCCCCTGTAATTCACCTATCCTTTCATGGGAACACATTAACAACTCTTTTGATGGTTACTCTTTGGGATGTATCTGGTTACTAAAAAATTGTACCCTTATGCAAGATAAGGTACTATTTGATTAGAGCACCCTCATATTGTTTGTTATTCTGTTGCACTTCTTCAATAAAAAAGCAATCACTATGAAAATGCTTAAAGGTGTGCTAATCATCTACAAAGTTGAACTCCATTTGCATGTGCTACACGGCAGACGAACAATGGTTTCCATGCATTCTATTCATGATTAACACCTCCGAACAACAGATCAGCCAACTTTACACACTGGTTGAAGCAAATTATCTTTTACCTGCAAGCTTTTATATTTAACAACTCTTCCTTTTGCTCATTCGTATCTGGGAAGAAACTGAAGAGAACTCAAAGTCAAATAGCACCAATAAAGTTGTTTAAAAATTTTAACAACTAAGTCATAAAAATACAACATCAACATATAAAAATTATGCTTGTAAGTACTCATGATCATACAATTAATAATTTGTCTTGTAGTTTTATTTTGAAAACTATTGAGCTTTTACACTCTAAGATTATGTTATAGCATTGAACAAGCAACATAATGCGAGTATAGATTTCGGCTGTAGCTCCAAATAATTGACCTCTAGATCTGGTTCTTATATTTGTATTTTAAATGGCACCATAGGCCTGCACAAGTTAGAACCCTCTTGAGCGTCAAATATGATAAATACGGTAATAATTGTTATTGTAAATTAACTCCCTATAAATAAGATCATAGTTTCTTATACCTAGTTTAAAATAGATTTACTTTTCATCTTTAATGGTGGTTACTTTGATTTTCTTCCATACTCTCATAACAAAAATTGTTGCATTTTGTATGATTTTGTTATGCTTGGTAAAGAGAAAATGCTGCGGTCAGTTGGCAGCATATGTGTGGAATAAATTATCTTTAATTGCTCAGGGGTAACTAATGAAAACCCCCACAGCATGTATAAATGCCATGTTGGTAAACTTGTGTAGCTGCTAACTTAAGCTTTTGAAACAGGCGAATGTATCAACTGCTTTGCTGTAAGAAAAACAACAGTCCTTTTGAAACCCAGAGATTACACCTCAAGAAACTCAAGCATACAATTTCAGCTGCAGCCACAAGGTTTTCTGGGTACCTACAGCATGTATGTATCAAATTTCATGTTTTTTTCGCATGCACTTATTCCTATCCTGTCCCCATTTGTTGCCATGGTGATCATAGGTGTCTGACAGTATTGGGTGCTTGCCCGGGAGGGGGTTCTCCTTATATTGGGGTGGTAGGTATGATCGTCGTACTTTTTAGGTGTTAAAATTGCCAGTCCAGTATTTTTTAGGGGTTGTATTTTTAGAGTTGAAAAAAATCAAGTTATTGGATGTGTTTTAGCAAGTGTGCATACTGAAGTTAAGACAAAAGTCCCTTGGCAAATGCCCTATTACTCATGTGCTTCTTTTTTACTGCGTATCATATTCAGCGCAACACAAGAGGAGACTTAGTGCCGACCTGCTAGTACCCATAGAAAAATTGCAGCTTTCAATGGTATTTTATTAGGTAATTGTGTCTCTCACTACTGAATTTTGAACATATGACTTACATATGACAAACATATGAGAAACCTATGACAAGTCATAGGTTTGTCAT
>JANVCF010185291.1:0-10457 GCA_025388745.1 Hydrozoanthus gracilis
CACTAAATTTATTAGAAATAAGAAATAGGAAAAATGTTTATAATTACACCCACACAAAGGAAAGGGAAAAATTCTCTGACTTCGGTGGAATTCGAACCAATGACCTACGAAACGCATCTACGGATTATATGCCGTTCAAGTGGTGAATCTTAACTCGAATTAATATCTTGTTTATACTTGATTAATGACAAAGAGGCCCTAAAACCTTACCACGTGGCACTCCTACCATCGTTGAATATTCTTGTTGCACAGCAGCAAGTTACACACACAAACTTAGTACCTGATTTCTATTTTGTTAATTCGAGAGTCCGGAAATCCAATAAGTCCCTCTTTCCCTTGTCCCCTTCGCGATCGGTGAGCTTATGCTAAAAAATGTTGACATAATAAAAAGGCATAAAACAATTCTTTTTTGATCCTTATTTTCAATTAGGTATTTGTCCAACAACAAGATTACATGCATAGAACAGGGCACGTTTTTGGATTTGCCGTCACTTCGGACATTGTAAGTATAGCTTTACTAACAGTTTCTTTATTCATCTCCTAAAAGTAGTTAGATTGTTTTTGTTTTGTTTATGTCTTCAGATAATACACTATTTTGATAAGAATACTCTAAACACGAAGAATGAGAAAAAACACGTATGATTTAATTTTGAAGAAAACATTTTTGAAAAAAAAAGAATCAAAACAGTTGATGTAATAAAAAGGCATAAAATATTTCTTTTCTGATTCTTACTTTTTGATTAGGGATTTTTCCAACAACCAGATATCTTGCATAGAAGAGGGCGCGTTGCGGGGTTTGCCGTCACTTGAACAATTGTAAGTAAGGGTTTAGTAACAGAGTTTCTTTGTTTATCTTAGATTGTTTTCGTGTTGCTTAATGTTGTTCGATACAATCTTTTAATGAAAATACGCTAAACAAGAAGATTTAGGCTCAAGTTCATGGTAAACTGTCTGTGTACTTGGTTGGCGCGCAACGCAAAGAAAAATTATACAGGAAATAAAGTTTAAAAAGCTATTTCTTTGTATTTGTTCGACAACCAGTTTCTTTGACAGAAAAGGGCACGTTTTGTAAGCCTCGATCACTCAACTAAATTGTATATACTTGACTTGATAGGCAATCTGTCATTGTTCAAATTAATGATGTTAAATACCGTTGTATCTAATTGATAAATTGTTTATATTGATAAAATTTAGGATTGTTGATGCGACTGCAGTCTCTTTCAGAATTAAAATATGCAGTTTGTGATTGTGTAATTGGCGTTTCTAAAACAAAAATCATTGTTCTTAATTGGCAAGGAATTTTATCAGTGTTTTGTAAAAGGGAGGGAAAGGTTTGCGTTCATTCACCGCATTTTCGCCGTCTGTGGAGCTCCGCCATTCAAGGAAAGTAATTTAGTGAAAATCATTCAGATTTCTTTGTGGTTTCGGTCTGATGTGGAAATGCCGATTCTCTGTTATTGCGGGTACCTGGTCTGTGTTCGTCACTACGCGAGTTCAGTGCATGATCGTTTTGCTTCTCCAACGTAGGTGAAATCGCAAGACTGGCACTTTTCTTTGTAAACAATTACTTTCGTCTGGAACTCATTTTGGTGGTCTTTGTGTTAAAATAACGTCCGAGTGTTTTAACAAAGCTGAAACGCGGTCTTGATATTAGTTCTGCTGAGTGTATTTTGAACTAGCTCGCAAACGCCCTTGTGTATGGTAGCATAGTAAAAAGGCTTTTTGACATGTATCTACATCTTGTGTTTTGACTACAGTTGATGAATTTTGGGTAAAGCACTTTTCAATTAAATCGTCGGTGCAATCATTGATTGTTGAATCACTAAGTACCTGCTGTCGCTCAAAGGTCTCTCTATGTGTCACGTGACGGGGCGTTGTTTGGTTGATTAATTTGAGATGGTCCTGGAAGGCTTGGTTGTGCTTTGTCTTCAAAACGGCAATCGAGTCATCCACGTATCGTTTCCACCACCGTGGTTTGACAGTTGATGTGTACCTGGTGCATGGGTGCCGTCGAATGTAAAACAACTGTTCTTCAGTACGTGAGAGTTACACACAAGCCTGACACAAAGCCAGTTTATGGATTTATTAACAAACTGTTTCGAAGAACAGTTTTTTTACATTCGAGGGCACCCTTTACTACCAAGTCCATGCCGTTATCGCATAGCTAGTCATGCTAGAAGTTGAACAATTTGTGCTTGACACATCACCTTTGCTTTAAACGAAACGTTGTTGGGATGCTTAACAACATATTTCTTTTGCATTGCTGAATAACTGAACACACAGTATATAGGGTAATAGAAATGTAATCTTATAGCTCACACGTCTTGTGCTTAAGCTAGCAGAAAAATGGAGTTGCTTACCATTTCTTTTTCGACGCTTCTCATGAGCCGTTGTTTTTGTGTTTGCTTTCAGCGATTGCAGTAGTTCACGTTTAAAAGAATCTCTTGTTCTAACTACAGGTTACGCCGCTAATTTTCGTTTTTTCTCCTTCGATTTTTGATATCACATAATTAAAACTACAAAAAGTACGAATGGTTTAACTTTGAAGTAAACATTTTGGGGAAAAAATGGCAGTTGTATATTATTGCTATAAACATTTGTACACAATACACAACTGTGTTTATATGATAATTATTGAAGAAAGTAGGGCTGAAGATTTTTCCAAATTAATTTAAACAAGCGCTTAAAACGATGGCCAAGCGGCATTTCAAATCAAAACACACTTATGACACCCTGAAGCGAAAACATGCAATTTCATTGGCTCAACTTGAAAATATCGTTTTAGACGAACGAATTTTCTTTTAAACTAATTATCTTGCTTAATAACAGGCCAGTTTTTGGGTTGATAAAATTTCAAATTAGTAAATATAAACTGTAAATAAAATGAGAGTATCCGTGTTTTTAAATTTTTGTCTCAACCTATATCAGATTGGGATTTTTCGGAGTTCCTGTGACTGGGGGTATGGGGGAGGAGGTTGGGGCTTAACAGGTAACAGAACTTCAAACTTGGAGTGGCACGAAGCGCCCCCCCCCCCTCCTGTCGTTTAAGCAATTAAAATTTGTTACATACTAACATAACCCTATCTGAAAAAAACAACAATCTTTTTAGATGCCCTCTCCCTTTGGGCTTGTAGGTAGCAACACGCAAATCCTTCTTAGCTCTTCCCTTTTCTTAAGCAAACGAAAACGAAAGTTTTTAGTCACTTCGCACGGTAAGTTTCTGCTGCCGGGTCCTTTCTTGTCAGGGTTTGGAGATGAAGCAGTCGTTTTGCTGATCGATGACACTAAAGCAGATATATCATTAGATTCCATACTCAATACTGGGTCAACAAATCTTAGTTCTCGTTGATTGAGGACTTGCACTCGGTAATCAAAGTGTGATCAGAAAAAGTTGCTGAAGAAATGCCGGCAATTAAACCTCGCTTTCCACCATCCTGATTTAGCTGTGAGCGCTCTGGAAGGTTTGAATGAAGAGAAGGGGGAAACTAAATTTGAAAGAATAAGATCAAGAAAAAATGTTCAAGTCGAGAAAACATGACGGAAAGCCTGGTTGAAAAGAAAAAAGCTCTACTTCTAACGAAAACACCAAAGGCTGATAGAGCTGGGCCCGGTTCCTCAAAACCCCGATTTACTTAACCCAGGGTTAACTCTTAACAAAACCTATTGGTTGTCATGGTAATTAATTAGGGTTAGCACTAATCGGGTTTTGAGGAACCGGGCCCGGAAGAACACGTACTGCACCCGCCTCGAGGCTACACATTTATCAACGAGGAAATAAAATTAATTTGTTGTTGAGCTGGCCGGAAAATAAAAACAAGATGTTGTTCACGAAGTAGCAGTGTTTGCAAACCTAAGACATCATTATGCTATCTGCCATCTTTTTTAATGTAAATACTTAGATCGGGCAACGTTTTATTACGTTCTTCAGCATCCTTGGTTGTTTGTTTAAACAAAGGTGACTGTTTGCTTTTGGTGTCTATAAAAATTTCTTTATCGAACTCTAATATTGTACTGTAGCCATTCTTTGTACAGGTTCTTAAATAATTGAACAAAGGCGTGCAGTTAAATACGTTGGTATTGCACAGGTTGTGAGGGATTTCGAAATGACA
The DNA here is from genome assembly GCA_025388745.1 of Hydrozoanthus gracilis. Classification (NCBI taxonomy): domain Eukaryota; kingdom Metazoa; phylum Cnidaria; class Anthozoa; order Zoantharia; family Hydrozoanthidae; genus Hydrozoanthus; species Hydrozoanthus gracilis. The sequence goes on from JANVCF010185291.1 coordinate 4,110, forward strand.
TGTGCAAAAATAACACTTCGAAATGTCGACAACAATTTATCTTTTCCTGTTATCGTTTTAAAACACAGAGTTGCTAAAATGTTTGTTAAATCAAAGTTCTGATAGCTAGCGCTGAAACAACTGTAGACATCCGTAAATTCAAGTGAGGCATTTATACTAGTGAAACGGGGTGTTATCCAAATTCGCTGATCTACAGAATCAACAAAGAACCCCCCCCCCCCCAAAAAAAAGCAACAAAGAAAGAAAAAAAGTTCTGACCTCGGTACCCGCAATACCAAACATGACGGCAATGGAATCCCTGTAACTATAGAAAATTTTATACTTGATAACCATGTGAGTGGCACATGAGTGAATACAACATATAAATTCAAATGAGGTCTTACCACTGGAACGGGGTAATATCTAAGTGTCGCTGATCTACAGGTATAACAAGGAACCCCTTACACCCACACAAAGGAAAGAGAAAAAATCTCTGACCTCGGTGGGATTTGAACCCATGACCTACGAAACAGACTTATGGATTATATCCCGTTCAAGTGGTAAGGCTTCGGTCGATTTTATATTCTGTTTGTACTTGGTTAACGACAAAGAGGATCCAAAACTTCACCACATGGAACTCCTACCATCGTTGAGTATTTTTGTTGCACAGCAGCAAGTTACTCACAAACTTATTTCCTGATTTTCGTTTTGTTAATTGGAGAGTCCAGAAATCCAATAAGTCCCTTTTCCCCTTCGCGATCGGTGAGTTCATCCTAAAAATGTTGACGTAATAAAAAGGCATAAAATAGTTCTTTTTTAATTCTTTTTTTTCAATTAGGTATTTGTCCAACAACCAGATTACATGCATAGAACAGGGCACGTTTTTGGATTTGCCGTCACTTCGGACTATGTAAGTATAGCTTTAGTAACAGTTTCTTTATTCATCTTCTGAAAATAATTAGATTGTTTCGTTTTTATTCTTTAGGTAATAGACTATTTTGATAAGAATACTCTAAACACGAAGAATGAGGCTGAATTTCCGGAAAATGGTCTGTTCATTTTATCAGCAACCCCAGGCCGAAATGCCGTCTCAAAATTAGCTCTGCTCAGTTTTGGTAGGGTAGGAAAAAAGGTTTTTGAACGTATATCTATTTCTTGAGTTTTTACTGCAGTTGATGACTTTCGGGTAAAGCATTTTTCATTGAAATTGTCGGTGCAACCATTGATTTTGGAATCACTAAGTACCTGCTGTCGCTCGAGGTCTCTCTATGTGTCACGTGACGGGGCATTGTGTTCGTATTCTAGGTTACCCCGCTAATCGTTGTTCTTACATTCTTCCATTAAAAAATATTACATGGTGAAAATTAGAAAAAATACATATGATTTAACTTTGAAGAAAACGTTACCATATTTGGAAAATTATCTGGCAGTTGTATGTATATGCTATAAACATGTGACTTTGTGTATACCAAAAAATTTCGTTTCTATGATAATTGTTTAAAAAAATAGGGTTGAAGACCTTTCAAAATTTTTTTGATAATGTAATCTAATTACAACAACTAGGACAGCTGAAATTTAGAATATTGGAATCATGACGGTGAGAGACTAGAGTTATACATTTAAGATAATTTTGGTTTGTTATTCCCTAAGTATGTTGTACGTTGGCACTTTTTGAACGTTAACAGGCCCTGCCTGTGGCAATATTCTTACAAACACAACACGGCAAAACTTTAATAAACTTAATAATTATCCTTATTCAGAATGGGCTTTTTTGGAGTTCCTGTGATTTGGAGGGGGTGTGAGGGGAGCTTCTAACCCCCCCCCCTCCCTTAGTAACTCTGTAACTATAAATGCTATTGTAATCAAACTCGGTGGTTAGGTAGAACTTAGATAGATAGATAGATAGATAGATAGATAGATAGATAGATAGATAGATAGATAGATAGATAGATAGATAGATAGATAAATAGATAGATAGATTTCATTGAGCTTTAAAATTTCAGCAAACTATTATTGGATTACATTAAAACTTACAGGTGATGTAACATTTTAAAACTATAACATAAAATGTTTTAAAAATGTATAAGTTTAACAAGATTAGAATACCGAACGTTTTCGACTAAAAGTCATCTTCAGGGTACTGTCATGTAGAATGTTAATAATTCTTTGGTTGGGACGTTGTCCTTCTTTAATTGCCTGAGGAAATAGAGTCTACTAGCGAATTTCCGAGAAATTTTGGAGTCATGACAGTTCCACCGCAAATGACCGGAGATGTTTAAGCCTAACGGCTTGACGGTGTGCACTACGTTGATTGCTTCCCCATTAACGAGAATTGGGGCAAAGTCAACACTGTGTTTGGCAAAGGAGACTCCTAGCTCCTTACATTTGGTTTCATTTAGTTGGAATCTAATTTCTTTGGACTTTTCGACTAGCTCATCCACGTCATTCTGGATTGTACTTATTTTGGTCTTGACTACATTCTTAGCCATGGTTGTGTCGTCTGCATATTTTCATCGATCGCGGTTACTTGTGTCACTGTCGTCTATCATGAGGATAAAAAGCCATGGACCAAACTTTGTTAAAACTTGTGTAGCTATTCGATGAACATATTTGTTGTGGTTGTATGACGTCACCTCCAAAAAATACAACTTTTCACGGTTTTTTTTGTATTTGTTTTGGTTGTTTGAGTTAAGGCTTTTAAATGATTGATTTTTAATGTATGTAAACACTAGGAAAGTACAATAGTAAAAGGCAGCTGAGTTAATCCTTTAAAAACGTTATAACCACCACAAAAATGGCCTCAGCACTAACAAAGAAAACACAACAATGAAGTCAACTGAGCCAATGAAATTTTTCTTTTTTAACAACTTGATCCAAAACGAAAAGATCAAAAAACAGTTTTCAGCGGCCTAAAGTAACAGGATACTGTTTGAAACACAATTTTAACATTATTTTAAGCTTCAATTTTCCTTCTAATAAAAAGTGTTATAAAAACTACAAAAATTTGCCTAAAGTCAAGATTCGAGTGAAAGAGTTACTATAATGACGAGTGAGAGAGTTACATTACTGACGTCATTTTTCCAAGTGAAGCGATATTTGATCATGGCTAAATGTGATCTAAATACTAACTTGGAAAAAGATAAGGCCTACAAAGAAAATAAACTAATAACTACGAAAAAAAGCTTTTAATTTTAATTTAATTTTAAATTTTAAAAAACTTTCAATCAAAATCCTGATATCATGCTAAGGCACAAGTTCTTACTCCGAGTCACCAATAAGTCCGAAAATTTGGTGCTGTTTTTTAAAATTATGCAAAAGGTATAGTTTCAAGCTTGGAGTTACACGAAAAGCCCCACCCTCTGTCTGAATAAGGTTAAGCAAGGAAAACTTGTTACATACTAACATAACCCAATCTGCGCAGTGTCCTCTCCTGTGAGTGTGCTGGTGACACGCCCAAGCTTTTGGGTTCAAAGTGCTGGCGTTTCCAAATATAAATTCTAATCACGTGCACTTTGGTTTAATGACATGCTATTATAACCCTATATGTGCGGTGTCTTCTCTCTGCGAGCTTACAGGTGACGCCCAAGCTTTTGGCTTCAGGTTGCTGCCGTTTTCTAATCAATCTAATCTCTAATCATTTTTGTTTTCTGACATGTTAACATAACCCTATCTGTGCAGTGTCCTCTCCCTGTGAGCTTAGAGGTGACACGCCCAAGCTTAAGGATAGAGACAACCAGTTTTATACTTATTTTAACTTTCTCTACAAAAAAATAAACTTTCTCAATTTAAAAACTCATTTAGCCATTCTTTATACATATCACTGAAAAGAGGCGTCATCAAAATTCGCTGACCTTCAGCATCAACAAAGAACCCAATAAACCCAAATAAGATAGAAAATAATGTTTGTTCTCGATGAGAGTCGAACCCAAGATCTACGAAAGAGATCTACCGCAGACAGTTTACACTAAGGGTTCTAAATTACTATATCACACCTGGTTAACCTTACTCGATTTTGTCTCTTGTCCGAATAAAAAAGAAAAAGAGTTAATGAACCCTTGATAGACGACAAATGCAAGAAAACAAACAAAAACTAAAATCTAGCAAGGCTACCACAACAGCATTTAGAGCCAATTATTGTGGGTTCAATTGATTTCTTTCCAATTATTATCCCTATCACAAGATTGAAAATGCTGTCGTCAATTTGATTGTCCTTTCAAAAGTGTCATTATTTATCTGTTGCTGCTGCTGAATGCAAACAAATATGCAAATATTTATCTGTTTCCTCGCATTGATGAGTTTCTTGGTTTAAGGCTAATGATGTAATATATTCAATAGCGAAGAGCAAAAGATGCACCAATTAATTTTTTTGTATATTGATTATCATTATCGAGAGACTTGGCTTACAATAACCTATCTGTAACACCGAAGGCAGTTTTCACAAAACATGACGGCACTGGAATACCTGAAATTAGAGAAAACTTTATACTTGATAAACATAGAGTGCTGTCCCTCAGTGGCACGTGAGTGAACACAGCATATATGTTCAAGTAAGGCCTTACCACTGGAAAGGGGTATATTCCAAGTGTCGCTGATCTACAGCGTTAACAAGGAATCCTTTACACCAACACAAAGGAAGAGAAAAAAAAAACTCTGAGCTCGGCGGGATTAGAACCCATGACCTACGAAACAGATCTACGGGTTATATCCCGTTCAAGTGTTAATTAAATCCTCGCTCGCATTTATATGCTAGTTACACACACAAACTTAGTAATTGATTTCCATTTTGTTAAATTGAGAGTCCGAGAAATCCAGTAAGTCCCTCTTTCCCTTTCCCCTTCGCGATCGGTGAGCTCATGCTAAAAAATGTTCACGTAATAAAGAGGCATAAAATAATTCTTTTATTATTTCCTATTTTTCAATTAGGTATTTTTCCAACAACAAGATATCCTTCATAGAACGGGGCGCGTTTCGGAATTTGCCGTACCTTCGAAAATTGTAAGTATTGCTTTATTAAGAGAGTTTCAATATATATATTCTGAAAAAAATTTGATTGTTTTCGTTTTGCCTTAAGTCGGTAGATAATACACTTTTTTAATCACAATACACTAAACAAGAAGAAAGCGGCTGAACTTCAGGCAAATTGTCTGTGCATTTGATTAGCAACCCCGGACTCAGGTGCGGTCTTAATTTTAACTATACTCAGTTCAATTGAACTGGCTCGGAGAAGGCCCTCGTGTATGGTATGGTTGGATGAAAGGTTTTTGAACGTGTATCTACATCTTGTGTTTTGACTGCAGTTGATGATTTTCGGGTAAAGCATTTTTCAATGAAACCGTCAGTGTAACCATTGATTTTTGAATCACTAAGTACCAGAGGTCTCTCTACGTGTCACGTGACGGCATGTTGTGATCATATTCTACGTCACGCCGCTAATAGTTGTTCTTATATTCTTCAATTAAAAATATCACATATTTAAAACTAGAAAAAACACGTATCATTTTACTTCGCAGTTATATGTATATGCTATAAAAAATGGTTGAAGACTTTTCCAATTATTTTTTTATGGTGGGTAGTATAGTATGTATGGAGCTAGCTTCCTTTTTAGGGAGGAATTAATTATCTCTGGATGACGTCATAGCTCGTTAATAGAATGCTGATTGTATAAATTATCTCTTTTTTTGCGCAAATGAGCCCAACGGTCGTTTTTCCAATATGGTTCCAAGTTATTTAGATATGTAAATTAGCAACGGTTTTGCTTCATTGTGATTGGTTCGTTCATGAACGTATTTTTCAAACCATGACACCACGTTTATATTCTTATCCCGGGTAAGACCCTATAAAGCTGGCGTGCTGTTATTTCAACAGCGTATTAAGCAACAGGAAACTGTAAACAAGTTTTAATAAAAGTATGGCAAGTCTTAGAACTTATGCAAATCAAGCAAGAAATAAACAATAAAAACTTAAATCCTATTGTTTTTTTGACAGCTGTCGGCACCATTTCGCATATTTATTAAGGCTGCAACGGTTGAGTGAATTTTTTAACATTTATTTAGAGCGCTTCTAAGCTCCTGGTTAAATAGATCCTCAATTTGATAATATTGGAATTATTATGGTGACAGACTAGAGTATACGTTAAATATATAAATAAATAAGTTGTTATGGGAATTTAGGAACATTCCCAGCCTGTGGCACTCTTTTTACAAACACGCAGTTCTTTTCTTTGTAGTCGACAAACTAAATTGACTTTATTGATTTGAGGGGTGGTGAAGGGGGGCGGTTAGATAAAACTTGTTAATTAATTTGATTAACGTTTTTATTGTGGTTGTATGACATCACACCAAATTAAAACGACGGCTTTTCACTTTTTTT
>JANVCF010185335.1:0-10451 GCA_025388745.1 Hydrozoanthus gracilis
AGCACATCCGACTAGTAACCAGGGTTCCCACTCACGGACATATGTTTTTTTCATTAAAAAAAGCATATGAAGTTTGTCTAAACAGATCTAATTTCCTTACAGGTACAAATTTTTGTGCAGCGTTTGGTCACCTAGCCGGAGGATATGACGCACAGTATTATGGGTATTTGGTAAGTATCTCTTGAAAACAACACCTTAAACTAAATGTGGTAATGATATTATTAATATTAACGATATTAATAATTATAATGAATATAATAGTGTTAATGATAGTAATAACAACAACAAGGAAAACAATGATAATAAGTACAGTAATAAAAATAATGATATTATTCCTTTTGAAGTTTGCCTGCTTTCTCCACCACTTCTTTCTAACCGCCATCCCACTGTATTTCTTGTAACACCCTATGTGTCTGTCCTCGCTGATTGAAGTGTCTGTGGCTATGATTTTGGATGATGTTAACCAAATAAAGAAATGCTTATCATCATTCTGTTAATTGATTATTCAATAAGTTGATGTGAGTGTTTTGCAGTTCAGTACATTGATACTCTCTGATTTGACAATGTAACGTTTTTCTTCGACAGTGGAGCGAAGTGTTTTCAGCAGACATGTTCCATTCCCGCTTTAAGAAAGAAGGAATCATGAACAGTAAAGTGGGCCAGGATTATCGTAGGTTCATACTTCAACCTGGCGGCTCTTTGGTGAGTCAGCTTGGCGTAGTCAAAAGTTGGGTGTAGTGTTACTGGTCCTTTTCATAGTTCTCATAGGTAACCAGGCCTTCTCTTGGAATCGAGGCGACATTAGTGATTTATCCAGACCTCGTTGGTGTGTGAAACAGGTCAGCGTAAACCTGTTTAAAAACGTCGAATGATATGTTGCTAACTTTCCAACTACAACCCATACTTTTCATATGACAAGTTTTGTGGTATTTTTACTTTCTTCTTCACTAGCTTGCTTTAACTCAGATGATGTCGTAATGAGCGGAAACAGCTCATTTTTTAAGATTATTTTACTTTTTTAAAGCAGCATTAGGCAGCAATCGCTTTTAATCGTATTTTTCATGTAGTTTGCTATGTTTGATCAATTTTGTGATTTCGCCTGAAGGTTAAACTGTTTTTTTGCAAATAAATTTACATAACTGACCAATTTACGATGTTGAAAAGTTTTGTTCTAAAACCCAAGTTTTCGTTTTTTATCTGTCTTTTTGTATGTGTTTCAATTTGAAAATGAAACACCAAACTTTAAAAGGTTTTCAAATTAGATCCCAGTTATTCCAACTCCAGCTAATTCAACCAAAATAATTTTTTCCCAAGGAATTAATCTTTGATACAAAATCAGTTGAAACTTTCTCACTAACACCTGAAACAAAGAGAGTGTTCCGTCTGATCACGGTTTTTTCAACCTCATACCAACAAAGCACCTTTGCATATTCTTTGTATTTCCCTTTTAATTTGCCGGTTTTCAAACCCAATCCGTGTATTAACTATACTTATAGTTGGCCTGTAGTCGGGTAACACACTAACTAACCGAGGCAGGTTATACTGTATGTGAGAATCATAGAAAGTTTAATTAATACTAATTTATGGCAATGTTACAAAGAAAACGGGCGGTTGCCGAAAATGTGGTCAGAGCTGTACAGGTGCTTCCAGAAAGGGCTTTTCAGCACCTGTCTACAAAGTAGTGGACTTCGGTATTGAGGATCTTAGATAGTCCGCTATAAGGCTCAAATTGATATTCATTCAGACTTGGCGCACAGCTAATAGTTGACTGGTAACGACACTGGGCTGACCCTACCTTTTAAGCATTTTCACCTCAGTTGTTTTAAGACCCTGAGTGAAGGTCCGACTCTGAAAATCGAACCCGGGCCTTCCGCTTGAGAGACTGGCGCCTTACCAACTGGGTTGACCAGATGGCGGCAGTTGTCCAAATAATAAAGTTTTAACGTAGCTGGTGTAAGTAGGTCAGATAAACAGAACTAGTTTAAAAAACTTTAATTTTTTTTTCTGGCAGGATGCTAAGGATATGTTGAAGAACTTCCTTGGTCGCGATCCCTCTCAGGACGCGTTTCTCGTCAGCAAAGGCCTCAAGGTCGAGTGAGAAGACTGAATCCATGAACTGTCCCGCATGCCAGCTGATATTGTCAGTGGTTTAAACAAGAAAATATTATCTTGAGTGGCAAAGCCGCTGATCATACTCATAACGAATTAAATTAAGTTAACGACGGAACGTTAAACAGTGTTTTCTTTTATTCGTGTCTCGCTAACTAACAGTGAAGGGTTCGTGTGTTTCCTTAAACTTGAATATTTGCTGATCAGTAAGGAAAGCTGAAAAGCGACTTTGTTCCTCTCCATCAGTTTTATTTGTTGTATTAGGTTTGCTCTTTCTCTCCTACCGCTTGGCTATGAAAGGAAATCTCGGCAAAAACCAAGTAAAATGCTTGCTGTGAAGACTTATCGCAGTCATACGACGCAACCTTTTAAACGCTGTATTTGCTATCGATCAGTTCGATAGGCACGGTGTTACGATTCACAGCAATACACGAAGGCCACCGGAAATGCGATCGTATACCATAGGGATACTGTTTCGACCAATTAAAAAGCACTACATAACGATCAGCAGCGAGTATTGTACTCGGGCCAGAGTTGCACATGCGCGAATCTGCAAGACCGCGAAAATACAAGATTGTTTCTCAGACTTGTCTTTTTTAAAAGGAACATATATTAACTTTGAAGTTTAATTATTTTCTTTTCCCACTCTTCATTACAAACCCTTTCGGAAAGGTGACGACGTAAACGCAACAAATGAAGGTATTTTACACATTGTCCCTGACAACGGAAATGTACCCGAAACTTGAAATTCACTGAAATCTTAAATTTGGTGCCTGTGGACCCTTTGCACAAGGAACTAGGGGGCTTTTAGACGGTTATAATTAGTGACCCCGCCATTAAAAAGCTTGTTTCGCGTGCGAACTGTTTTTCATACATTTTGAAACTACAACTACAGCTTTCGTCTTCTGCGTATTGAAATTTACCGCAGCAAAAGAGATGGCGAGGTTTATTTTAACCCCAAAAATCTAGCTTGTAAAACGCTTAGGAAACATGGTGTTGTAAATACGAGGGTTCCACAACCTTCAAGAACCACTTTTAGCGGTGTTGCGCCCTCGAGGCATTGTGGGACGCCATCTTTGTCGGCATGGCCAATGAGTGGCCTTTCAATGTTACAAGGATCGCCTTTTTAAAAACTCTTTTCGTCACCTGTTTGCTAATAACCTGGGCCCGGTTTTACAAAGCCTGGATAAGCTACCGACGGATAAGTGCTTTCTATCTTCAATAGCAAAACTATAACGAAAGTTGTCTGACAGCATTTTACCCATTATATTACTTTAGAGCATCGGGGATGGCAAAATCAACAGAGTCAAACAATCCTTGATTTATTAGTGATGGCAATAAACTTTTATCAAAGGGAAAGCTTAACCAGGCTTCAACAACCGGCCCTGATCCCAGTGTGAGTAAGTTGCCCGGATACGTGCATGCTTTTTATTTTTAGGGGCAAGACCAAGGCTGAGCCCGTTCGATACCGTTTTGCTCATTGCTTTAGGAGTCTTCCATTCACGTAACAATCAAGGAAAGATCTATAAATCAACAGAGTCACGTAAACTTTGATTTATTAGTGACGACAATTAGATATTATTCAGCGGATAGCTTATCAAATCCGGGTGCTGAAGTTGTTAACGCGAAATATTAAAAAGAAACCCCTTTTTTCTGATCAAGAAATTTAAAAAAACTAGGAGTCGTGAACTCTATTATTTCAATGGCTGCTGTTACCTGGCAACAGTCTAGCCATGGTGTAAAGCGCGCATCGATTCCTTTTGTGCCGCCGAAACATTCCACTGAAAAAGTGAAGGTAGAAAAATTTTCTTCAAAAGAATCATGTCAGATACTATTGCATATACTTCGGACAACGCAGTTTGAGTTTTCTGTGTGGTAAACCCTTTCAGCTACAAATACGAAAATGTTGCATTGCTATTTAAATTCTCTCAACTTGACACAAAACTTTTCATGTTACCAGCTAGGGAGAACTTTGCTTTCCATCTTCAGTAACTTCCTCATTATCAAATGTCTTGTATTGTATGAGTTATGTAAGAAGTTATTGCGCAGCACGGAAGCTAATGAAAAACTGGAGTATTCATCCGTTCTTAAATTAATAAGACTGCTTTAGCAATGTTCATTGAATAAACACGGTTGGAATAGCAATGTAAGGTTTTTGGCCTAGTTTGGTGATTAACTTCACCTCGAATGAGCAACTCAACCCAATCATGGAATTCTGGTCATTCTCAATCTTCAAATTGCAATATAAATTATGTATGTAATATGTATTATGCTTCGGCAAAAGCGTCGCTCCTTCATCCTATTTGGGAGCCCGAATTCTAGAGGAAGCTTCACATTTATTGTTGCGTTTGTGTTTGTTTTAACGCCGATTTGAGGTTTCTCACCCCCGTCTGATTTCAAACTCTAAAAAGCCTTGACAACGAATTTGGGTCTGGTCTAGCCTTCAAGCCTCCGACGCCGTTTGGTTTGTATTGTTGGTCATTTCAGCTGACACAACCTGGATTTGGCCCAGAAGTTGCTGCACATCCGGTTGGGAAGGGTCGATAGCCACATACACGGCGTTATCGCTGAACTGTGCAGAATCCTGCGACGACACTGCCACAGGAATGGAGTTGATAGTATTCTCTTCTAGAATCCCTCCTGGTAGGACTGCTCGTGCCTCCGCGTTGGATCCTTGAGCGACTACTTCTTCCGATACCTGTACCGGCTAACAACACAAGCAACGTTAACTCGCCTGTAATGATTAGTATGTACTACGGTTGGTAAATTAAAGCCCTGTTTACACGGCACAAACTAACCCGGATTCGACCCGGGTTATTTTATGTCGTGTAAACACTGTTAACCCGGGTTAAATCTAACCCATCTCCTGAGTTTAGAAAAGTTACGTGTAAACATCAACCTGGGTCGAACCCGGGTTAGTTTGTGCCGTGTAAATAGGGCTTAAGATAACAGACATGTCAAACAATAAGGACGGTAGCGCCAAAGACAACTGCAGAGAATATTACTGAATACAATAACTGCATGTTGGTGCTGGTTATGCACACGCCTTTTTGTTAAATGTTACAACATTAGAAGCCTTAATTTGAATGTTTTTAAGATCACGGTCAAAAGAAAATTTTGCAACCTTTATTTACCTTTTAGAAGCACAGTTTTATCTTCTTCTGTTTAAAAAGTGTAACTCGGACAAAAGAGAAGGCAAACTAGCCATACGTGTTGAAAAGGGGAAAGCAAGACGTGCGCTTTTTGTAAGCCGTCGCCGTCAATTTTTCCGTCCTGGTTGCTTCAAGTCTCTATTAAAAAGTGTGCGTATTTCCAGTGTGTGCAGGAAGCTGAGAGAGCACGAGAAAAGAGTTTGAACAACACGAGGTGAAATGAAACCACGGTTTGACGATGCCACCAAGTTTCGATTGAGTATCGATTAATTGTAATTCTGCTCTAGCCTACCTGGCCCACTTCCTGGTTCACATCAATGACGTCACTCTCTAGCGCCATCCCGGTGGTCTGGTCATGTGACTGTACAGCGGTGTCTCCCTGTACTCCAACTACTTCCATTCCCATGGGGCTTTGCACCAACACAGTGTCGGACACTGTGCTAACCGTGCTTGTCTGGGCCGCCTGTTGCATTGCAGCTTGACTCACAATCTGCTGGGCCAGCTCAGGACTCAGTTCCGGAATTGTAACTATTTAAGTAAATTACAGCATTTATTAATAAATTGTTTGACAGACGAATAAACATAGCGTTTCCTATACCCCAAAATGATGAAAGAACAGTTCAAATAGTTCAAAGACCGCAGATAAGAAAAGATAGGCTAAACAAAGCTTGGATGAGATGAAATAACTTTGGTTGTTTACTACTCATTCTAAAATAGCCGCGCTTTTATCTGCTTCAACGTAATGATCAATTGAAATACCCTCCTTTCCTTTAGTCGTACCTGTGGTAATCTGTGGCTGCTCTCCATCGCCTGTGGCAGCATTCCCTTGCACCACCCGCTGGAATTGTCCCTGGTTTAGCAAATGCTGGGCAATGAGAAGCTGTTGAGCCAAGGTTATCTTGAACTCTCCACCGGTACCGTCTACTCCCTGAACCACTATCTGTGGGCCCGACGTCCCCTCGGTTACTTCCGCGCTAACGTTATGTGGCACAATCTCACCTGAAGGAGGAAGTAATTCGTTCATTTAGCTTGCTCAGTCTGCGTTTGCTAGCTGTGAACAAGCACAACAAGGTAGCGATAACAAATGTTCTTCATTTGCGGATTGATTAAGCATTTGGGTTGATCAGCAAGTCTTGATGTGTTAAGTTTGAATGCTGCCTAACTTTAAAGCTTTATTAGGTCTTGTAGAATAAACATGTCCATGGATGAGAGAACAGACGAACGGTTAGTTCAACTGAAAGGCAGACAAGAAAATGGATGTAAAAATTAGCCTGATAGGTAGACAGATAGACTAAAAGGTAGTTAGGTAGGTAGTAAGAAAGGTAGGTAGGTATGTAATTAGATAGGTAAGCAGGAAAGTAGGTAGGTAAGTAGGTAGGTTGGTTAGTATGTAGGTAGTTAAGTAGGTAGATAGACTGGTAGGTAGGTAGGAAAATGGGTAGGTAGTCAGGCTGGTAGGTAAGTAGGTAAACAGATAAATAAGCAGATAGTCAAATGGTAAGACATGCAGACAAAAAGACGGACGGAGGAGTAAATGGGTTGATAAATAGATGTATAACAAGGGAGACTTCTCTTTACCTAGAACCTGAGTAACCTGTTGAAGCAACGAAGAATCTGGAGTTTTCTCGCTGTCCGTTTCAGTTACTATTTCCGATGTTGACATGTTCTGCTCGTTTGATTGTGAAGCTTTGCTGTTAGATTTTTTATTGCTTTCTTTTGCCTGGTCAGAATCTTCCATCTTTGCACTTGCAGACTGTGTTTTTAGATTCTCTGCTGCAGCTACCTCTTCGGAAGTAGCAGGATCCAATTCCATTTCTCCATCCTAAAGTAAAGAAGAATGGCGAGATTAGTAAACAGACTTCGACTATGGCCCGCTAGTGGCTAGAATGATTCTGACAACTGATCCTTTAAAGGGAAGAAGAGAAAGTCGCAAGTTTGTAAACTAGCCTTACACCAACAACATTTAGCATGGAAGATCTGATAATTTCAGATTGTTTTTACGCGCTGTCATCAGTGACTTTTGATTCAACATGGGACAGGTGTAGCGGTGCTAAATATGCAGGTCGCTATGTGCTTCATTACAACCAATATAAGGACGCTGTTACATTTTGAAGTTTTCCTCCTTCGCAAATTCCAGGTAAGTGAACTACTAGAACCTTAAGATTTCCTCACTTTCATGCTTTAGTACTTTAATTCGTACCTCTAAAAACAATGTATATGGCTCTTAGTTTTTCATAATCGAAAAAAATATTCAGGTTCCTACGACGGACTTCAAACAATTCAATTGAAAAAATGGTGAAAGATTCAAACCAAGGAGTCACTTCATAAGAAGATGAACTACAACTGTCAGGGTAAATAAAGGAGGAGTTGTTGACAGCTCGTTGAGTGAACAACTACGAAAAGATAGACTCTTTCAAAAATGACTGGGACTGGGAACAAGTCACGAATGAAGTCATCAAGGTCTCATTAGTAAAAAAACGCCTACTCTGCACAATCTTGTGTGTCAAATCATTCACCTCACCAATTTGAGTTCCTTGTCATGCATCGGCGAGTGACTGACACAAAGATCAAGCAGAGTACCAGTTGTGGACTTTGTTTGAAGAGGTCAATGTCAACAGGAAGTTGAACAAACACTGATGCAGCTGATGCTGATCAATCTCTGATGGTTATCTAGATCCTTTGATTAACAGGACCCAGTGGGTTAGGAACTGATTTGAGGTGTAACTTTGAAATAAACCATGTTTTTCCGTGGAAAAGCTAAACAGCATCTATAAGAACCACAAGACTTTCCTTAGAGAAAAATTTATTATGTGCAGTTTTGTTATTTATTATGTGTATTTATTTTTTATTATATTCACCGGCCGAGCCCTGGACACTAGCTTGTACCTGGTTATCAGATCCACCCGTGGGGAGTGGAAGGCTTACTTCAGTCTGACACTCCTGCGTTGACAGCTTTGCGTGTGTGTAGAGATGGTTTTTCAGGTAGTTTAACCGCGTGAACTTCTTTTCGCATTGATCACACGGGTAAGGCTTTTCTCCCTTATGTATGTTTAGGTGACGTTTGTATGTAGTGAGATAGTTAAACTCTTTGCCACAGGCTTCACACTTGTATGGTCGATCACCTGTATAGTAAGAAACGAAATAGTTAAACATAGTACGTTGTTATTACTGTTTATGTCGTTACTATTATTAAAAACGGAGAAGTAAGTTACCTGTATGCAGTCGAACGTGGTTCTTGTAACTGTCAAGGCGGGTAAAATCACGATCGCAGTGTTCACAGCGGAATGGTTTAAACCCCGTGTGCAGACGCAAGTGCCGTTTGTGACTTCCAAAGTCCGAGAACACCTTGCTGCAGTATTCGCACTGAAATTGAAAGACGTACATCTTAGAACACAGATGTAGCAAGGACTGCTTTAAGAGCACCAAAAAGCACAGCTAACAATACGTTTTCCATCACTGTGCCAAAACACTTGAATCAGCATTCCTAACCATATTTAAAACAATGCAAACCTCGTCATATTTAAGTCCCAGCTAAAAAGATTTTAAGGCGTTCTTTAAACTTGTTTACGACAGTTTTATATTCCGGTTAAAAGGTGCGAAGAAATATCTGAAAATAACAACTTTTGTGCTAATTCTAGGTTCTCTTAATTGCTTTCCAAAAACTTCATATATCGCGCGACTTTCAGCTAAGTGAGGTCAAACAGTTGGAAAACCAACATGTCGGTAAGTGACAAAGAATCGTTATCAACAAAAAAAGCAAAAGGGAAGTACAGCTCCACAGGATCTTTCCAACAATTTCAACTGTTAAAAAACTCCTGATGATATATAATTTGGATACGTTTCCCAAAACCAAATCGCTTGATGCCATTCCTTTCCAGGCTCCCGTTATTGAGGAACAAAGGTAAAAAGGAAAACTTTTGAAAAAAAAAATGTAACTTAGCGAGTATTTATTGAAACTTGTTTATCTAAGAGCAATCTTTTAGCCTGAAAAATACTTTGCAGGTGTGAACAGGCGAGACAGTGGTTTTTGCTTCCATAGATGGGCGTCAGTTTTAACAGGTACTTCGTTGAACTTACTCTAAAAGGCTTCTCTCCAGTGTGTGTCCTTGCGTGTCTCTTCAGATCACCAAGGTTAGCAAACCCGTGGGCACACACCTCGCATTGGTAAGGACGCTCACCCGTGTGTACTCGGATGTGGGTTTTAAGGTTGTATGATTTATTGAACTCCTTACCACAATACTCGCATGGATACACTTTTCCTACAGCAAGCAAAAGTTCAAGATCAGATTTCGATTGCTCCATCGTGTTTGGAAAGAATCATGTTACTCTAGAGAACTCAACAACGTTTTTGGGATCAAAGCATTTCACATATAATTTAAAGTACTTCTGGCAAAAAAATTTTGAAATTTGTTCAAAATGTTTTTTTTACAATGGCTCATCTTGGTCCACGACCGCGTTTTCGGGGGACTGGGTTGAGACAACGTTCCCGACTTATAACATTGAGCAAATGAGATCTTTTCTTAAAACAAAGGGACAGAAGAACTCAGAACTGTAAGAGAAATTGGAATGTATCTTCTGAATCAAAAACCTTAGATTCATTCATGTCCATCTTGCTGTGTTTTGATCCAAAAATGTCCAGGAATGACGTCATAACCAAGTCCCCTTAAAATGTGATTATGAACCAACAAAACTTGAACTTTAAATGTGTATAAAAAATCAAGAATACCACAGATTCAAAAATTCTTTTTTTTAACGTCCTTAGTTTCCAAACACTTTTGGTGGTTACAAAAATAATTCTTATAGTGTTATAGGCACTTTAAAGAGGATCAAGTGAGATCTTTTGTAAAGTTGTGTTGAAAAATAAATTTAAGACTTTGTTGTACCTAAACCTTTTCAAGGTCTTGGTGTTCCAAAAATAAAAATAGGACTTTTTATGACTTTTCATGGACCATAGGCACCTTGTATTGAGTTTCACACTTACCTGTATGACCTGCAACTGCGCGGGCTGTCACAGTGGTTGTGGTAATAGGTGTTGTAACTGCAGTTGTGGCTGCTTTCTCAAAGTCTGCTGTCACTGAACCTCCTTGAACAGCCAGCTGTACTTGTTGGACTAGCTCTGCTGTGTCCAGCTCAACTTGACCCTCTGGTTTTACTTCTGTATTGCAGAACAATTAAACATACATGGGAGAA
>JANVCF010185357.1:0-10450 GCA_025388745.1 Hydrozoanthus gracilis
AGTACTTTTTATTGACCATTTTATTGTAAATATCCCTAGTGTAATCAAGTATTTTAACCATTGTTTTAATTGTACATATATTCCTTCACTTTTATGCTGTTTTATCTTGAAAATGATGTCAGTTGGACATTGAAACATTGATTTTTTTGATAATAAAGCAATTCTAATTTTTATCAGCAAAGTTATTGAATTTACTTTTTTTACCCAAAATATAAGAAAAGATGTTTTGATGAACTTCCTATGACTCCTAAGTACTTTCTGTTTGAACAGTTACTTAAGGAGAATTTTGCTATCCATCAATGTCAGTTTGTTGCTTAGTCCCTTTAATATTAAAAACTCTGTTCAAATATTTGAACTTGAATTTGAACTAATGCTATTTTATGGATGTGCATAGAAAGTCTGAGACAGAAAGCATTTTGATTGATAACATAATCATGATGGGTTTTCTTTTAGCTTGCTTCATCTCAAGCAACTTGATTTGTATGACCATTTCTCCTTTCTCAAAACTTATTTTAGTCTTGATAATTTTAGTGTACAAAGAAATTTATTTAGATATGGATGAGACAGTTCAGGATTGAGAGTTTGCTTTGTAGTCATAAGACAAGATCTTCCTGTCATGTATCTGTTATTTTTATGATCACAAGACAAGATTCTTATTTCAGAATGATCTCAGATTACAGTTTATTGTCATGTGTAGCTTGTATTGTGCAATCAAACCTCAGCATGATTATAAATCACAAATATTTTCTACAAGTTGTACACCAAACTTGCTTGAAGTAGATTGAATTATTTACAGGTGGGTTGTTTTATACTAACCAGACAGACTTACAATCTGATTGCCAGTAGAAAAATAATGGGAACTTTTATGAGTATCCTGTACAAAATGCTGTCATTTTGAGAGATCTAGGAAGTTATTGTTGCTTTGTTACTTATTGCTTCAACCATTTGTAAAAATGTACTAAATAGTGCAACACTTTAGTGAAAAAAAAGATTTTTGGCAAGGTACATAAAGCCAGTGATTTCTTTTCAAAACCTTTGCATTTCTGTCCATGTTTACTTTGAGCACATTCACTTGTGCTATGGTTTGATAAAAGTAAGGTTGCTTACCTGTTCTGGAGACTGCACATGTTGACTGTAGTAAATTAATTAGAGTTATAACAACTCAAATGATTATCTTAGTTTCTTGATATGGCAATCTTGAAATATAGACTAAATGCAGAGGTGTTAAATCCTTTAAGCAGTGTAGAATGAAATAGTATAATTAGAATTTGTAGTTGACAATTATTTTCCAGGAAATAAGATGAATTTTTTTGTTCTGTCTTTATTTAATGATTTAACTGAGTGTATGTCTTATACTCTAAAAGACAAACTCAAAGCATCAAGATCTGTTGCTTTTTAGATAAGAATCTGTGGTTCCTGAAAATATCCACACCCCCACCATGAAAGGAAACAGAAACTCAAGAGGGGGGGGGGGGGGATAAGGGGTAGTCAATCATGAAATTCAAGGGGGCAAGGGGTTCAGAGCAGTCAAAGTTGAGGACGCTAGTTATAAAGTATTTTTAAATGAAATAATATTGCTTTGAAATTCACATTTACTAAATTCATTAAAGAGATGCTTATTATATTATTATATACCATTCTATTAAAACACTGTCCAGAAACTGGATGAAATTGGCTCCCTTTAGTTTGAGATACAATGATGATTTTACTGAGGTACAATGATGATTTTATCATCATTTCATTTAAGTCAGGAGTTTTTCCCATTTTCAAGGGATTACTGACTTTGTAATATAAATTTTTTTAAAATGGGTATGTCATTTTAAAATGATCTGTGAACATATTTCCTTTTTTGTTTTAAGATTTTTACAATAATCACGGTAGTCAATTATAACAAAAATACAGCGTTTTATACTTAATCAACACTAATCTTTTAAAAGCCGTATGTAAAACAGATGTAAATATAACTGAAAGGAGGAAATGTCCATGGCATTAATATTAGTCTGTCTGCAAAACAAACAGGGAAACTGAAGGATTTTAGTGTCATATCATTGAGCAACTTCATGCAAGTTTTCACGACTGTCCCTAAATAAACTAATATTAAATATTGTTAATATAAAGGACATACAATTTCTAACAGAAATGTAAAACTCAAAGCACATAAGTTTCTGGGAGGGGGGAGGTGTTGGTAAGGCACCAAACAGGGCTCCAGTGTTTGTCTGCAAGTGTTTCCTTCAACACTCTCCCCCACCCCGTCCCTTTGTTTTTTGCTCATGCCCCAATTTTCCCTGCAGCCAGAAAAATAAAACTTGTCAAAACCCAATGGAAATGCTTGCTTATAATGCAGACTAACCCCCTTTTATGTTCAAGGTAATGTTGATAGAGATCAGCTTTTAGCTTGCTTGCTCAACCATTGTTTCAAACTAAAGCAAAATATTCACAAATGCCAGCATGGAGGAACTGAATTTTAAAGAGAATCTCTCAAGTCCTCTAATTGTTCCCTGGAAAAAGTAATTTAATGTACCATAAAAATGACCTTTTAGAAGTCTTTCTGTATTTGCAATGACTAAAATAAAATGATCCAATTTGCCACTACAATGAAAAAAAGTCAATATTGTCAATTGAAAATCTTATTGCATTAACTAAAGACGAGCATGTGCATTAAAAAAAACAAAAAACAGAAGAGCGTGTGCATTAACAATCTATATTTATCAACAATATACTTTGAACCCAAAAACAGTCTATTTTGTGCTGTAACTGACAAGTATGAACACTTAAATTAAAGTAATTCATGCAACTCAGTTCAAGATGGATAATACTGGTTCCTGGGATTATATGAACCATAAGCATGTGGTTGTTATGAAGAGTGAAGTTGTTTTGCATTAGTAAACAGTTAAGTCATTAAAAATTAATATATGCAAAGTAATCCAGGACCTTCATATATTATTCATCACCTTCCGACTGAGCCACAAGTTAAGCTTGAATAAGTTTCATTGTTTTTTACCTTGGATGGTGTGAATTAACTTAGTACTGGTCTGATTCAAAGCTAAAATTCCAGGATTTTTTGTTTACTGAGACTTCAATCACTGTCTCCTCTTATAAGAGAGAAACCAGAGAGAGCTAATTTACTGAACTAGCTGTCTAAATGGAAAAAACTTAAAATTCAGCTTCACAAGTTACCTTGATTAACAGTCCATTCAAAGATATATTTTTATTAAGGTATGGTTTGTTCTTCATTTTATTTTTCCTTTGTTTTTTATGATAGATATATTGAAATATTTTTTGTCAGAAGTATCAATTTTGCTGTAAGACTATTGCTTGTGTTAAACTAAAATATAATGTAATCTTGAAACTTGAATCTAGTGCTCTTTTTTGTTAAGAATAATAGTTTCTCTATGTAAATGAACTACAAGGCTTTCTATTTAAACACCATAATCTACTTTGACATAAAAAAAAGTATCAAATGAAACTATGTATTTTTTACAGGTGCTGACGAAATAACTCTTTAAATTTGTACATTAGAGACATTGTACGTATCATTAATTTTGAGTTTTGTTGTTTCAGTTCTTGTCCCTACAATGTTTAAATAATAGCTGTTGGATTGTACAATATTGAGAAACATTTTATTGTTTAGTTTCAAGTTTTGTTTTGTTTTGTTTGTGAAGCAAAATTGTACTGCTAACTAATGGTTATTGCAACTGATAATGCACTGGTATTAGTCCAAGATAAACATGAAACTGCACAGCAAGAAGCAACTATTCCATCAGTGTTGAGTCAAGTGCCAAGCCTGATTAACAATAATTACTAAATACTGGCTGAAACCATGTGAAAGCTATGTTTGAAAGTTTGTTTGGACATTACAGGGAATTCATATGCATGGTTATTCACATAAAGATTATTTTACGTTTACCTGAAATATTATGTGAAAGTCAGCCGTATGAAACTGGCTCTAACTTTTCACATGGTGTTTTCACAGTCATGTATGCAAATTATCTTATTATACTGGTCAATTACTGGTTAGATTCATGTAGAATTTGGTACCCATTTACATGACAAATTTTACTGTAACAAGTTTAGTATAGCATGCTAACAGCTCAACCAGTGTGCCAAAGATAATAGATCAAAAATTTATCATCATTGTCAGTCATATGTCTGTTATTCATGATTTATAACTGTTTCAAAGTTGGTACCTTTTTGCAATATTAACTAGTAACTTTTACAATTGTCTGTCCACAAACGGTGTATTGTGTTCGGTTTTCAGTTGTGCAGCTTCTGTATCACCTTCATGCTTTTGGCTATCCATATTTATAAAGTTATCTCAGTCTTAAATGATTGCAAATTGATATAGTATTAAAAGAAAGTTATATTTAAAACATTAATACTAGCTGTAATACAAAACCAGTCCCTAATGTCAGTAAACACTGACTAGAGTTTATGTGCATAGTTGTGGTAGTCTTTTTGTTTCTACTCTTCCTTGTTCTTGTCTGGTTTGTCTTTCTGGGTCCTCCATTTGTCTTGTTGTCACAACGTTTTGGCTTCTTGTCCTCTTGTGGTCACGAGACGCCAAAAACACATAAATGACAGCTTTGAGTTTTTTTGCAAACATTTCTTGGCACCTTCTTCTGCCTCCAGAATCTTGTGCTTTATCGGACTTGGTGATTGTTATACTGCTGTTAGTATAAAATTATAATAATTATCCCTCAGTATAACCACTCTGGCTGCCTGGCGAGTATAGCCCTCTTGGTTATTCCAGGTAGCCAGCACCTTTCTTAAGCAATCAAAACCTGTAAATTTTAATCAGCAATATATAAGGTGAAATAAAAATATTGCTGTTGTTGTTGATATGGGGAACCCCCTCCCCCGGCTCCCCCCCAATCCCCCTTCCCCCCTCTCTCTCACTCTAACATTCCGTCTGGAAGTTCTTAAGTAAGATGAAAATTAATCCCCCAGGGGGCTTGTTAGAGTTTTTACATTGTATAGGAATAAAGACGACATTTACACCCTTTTTAAACATTTTGTTTTAAGTTACAGCTATTGTTCATGTAGTTGAAAGATCAAGTTCTTTCCACTGACTAGTGCTGTTAATTCTTGTAGAGTAAAGAGAAGGACAAAGAAGATAAGGGAAAAAGAAAAGCTCCCCCAATTCCACCAGGAGGTAAAGTTATTCATAGCTTGAAGCCAGACAGGCAAAAATTTAGCTTTACAACTCTTTTTTTTTATCATTTTGAGAAAACTCAAAATTCTTCTTGCCAACCTTATAGCTTACAAAAAGGAACCCAAATACTAGTCTGTCATTTCTTTTCTAGATTAATTATTCTGAACATTTGCCAAAATATGTAATGGTGGAAAGCAATTAATTTTCATGCATTCAGGTTGACGACTGTAACTTGAGCTAACTTGGTTAAATGTACTCTCTATTTCATGATTAAATTGAAATTTACCAGTGGTGGTAAGTTATAACTTAAAGCAAAAATGGTAAATTTGGTTTATCCACATTATTTAACAATTATTCCAAGAGTGTGTGTTGGATATGAGATGGTAAATAGCTGATGAGGCACGTAGCACTGAGTTGGCTATAAATCATCTCATATCCAACAAGCATGAATGGAATAATTGTTTTATTAAATTTAATAAGTTTTCTTAACTCTTCCATACTTAAAAATAACAGCTAAATTTTATTTAGAACCTACTATTTTGGCTTTGCAAACACTACAGTCAGTTTCCATATTTGGTGAACTCCGAATATGAGCTGATAACTGAGACTGAATGAACCAATCAGAATGCGCGAATCGCAATATTCAAGATTGAAAATTTAATAACACCAGTTATTCAATTTTGCCAATAGAATAATGAAAGTTTAAGGTACTGTAAATGCTCACTTATCTGCTTCTCGAATGTTGAAACAATATTTGTCAAATCACCATTTGATAAAATTTGATTTTAATTTAATAATACCAACAGAAAACACTTGTGTATAACATTCTTATTTTTTTTTTATTATTATTTTTGTTGTAAATTGTGAACAATGGATAGATTTTTTTCCCTAGGCAAAAAGCCAACAGAGAGAGCCAAAGTACTTCATGATTACGAGCCACAGAACGATGATGAGCTAAAGCTGACCAGGGGGAACATTATTGTGGTGCTGAATAAAGAAGTCTTCAATACCAAAGGCTGGTGGGAGGGTGAGCTTAACGGTAAAGTTGGACTACTACCAGAGAACTTTGTTGAGCTTATTGCTGCTGACCAAGAAGAAAAAAAGAAAGAGGTATTGACTGCTAGTTGGGAATTAGTCATTTAGACAGAACCTTCTGACCCCCCTGTTTCCTCAGCTGATATTACACTTGCTTACTCTCAGGTACCAAACAAACCAGGGGTTAAATTAAATGGGGGGAGGGTGAGAAATTTCTTAATTTTTTTTAAACTGGCGGTCCAAATAACATTGGGTGGGGGGAGAGATGAGAAGCTTCTGAAAATTTAATAAAAGGGGGGTGGGGTGATAAATAAATCAAGATTTGAGAGCAGATCGGGCAAAGCAGAGATTAGAAGATGCTTTTAAAACAAGACAACAGAGACCAGCAGCAAAGATATCGATCAAATTATTGAATTCTAAACTGTAGATTCTAGTTGCCCATGTTGTAATCCAATTGAGAACTGTGAATGAAAAACATGGAACATTACATATAAATCTTGAGTTTTGACCACTTGGTGGAACTTGAAGAACTCGTAAACAGTGTGTTCAAAATACGCCTGGGGGGGGGGGCATTTGTTTAGCACCTAAGAACACCAGATGACAAGAAATTTTGTGATGGTTGGACAATGTTCACCAAACTTGGGTTTTCTTTTTCTTTTTAACTGTCAGCATTTCAGCAAATCAATTTATTTGACAAATTCCTGCTTTCTCCTTATTGAATTTATGATACGTGGATGAAATAACAGGGCTCGAAGTTGCGACCAATACGGTCGCTAATGCGAATAACTTTTTCTCCTTGGGGACTAAATATTGACGTAAAATCGCCACTTTGGCGACCTGAATTTTGCACGATTCAGATGTACAATAAAGCACTAACGTTTATATAAACCTCTCATCTCGTCTTGCTTTGTGTTTGTCGTAAAAGCATGGGCCAAATCGCACAAGCAGAAAGTTTTTAGAGAAATAAGTTCGTCTGCTCTTGAAATCGTCACGCCGCAGCTTCCAGAGAATGTCTTTGCTTGGCAAGATAGTTTGTAGAATTATGTATTTTTTTGTTTTCGTATTTTCGTATATAAATTGTTCAAGTGTGTCCCACGCCATGCTGAATGATATCAAACATTTTCAAAAAGTGGAACCCGAACATTATTTTGATTATACAAACTGTCGACTCAGAATTTGCATCTGGCGACTACATTTCTCCAGTTGGTCGCCAAAAAGTGACCTAACAAATTTTTTAACTTCAAGCCCTGTATAAGGAAAAGTTTCATTCGATGGCAGACTGGCTGGGGCTGCAAAGTTTAAGACAGCTTGCCAGTTTGCAGTCTCCTTGTTTCTGTAACTTTATAAGCAGCTGAAGACTAGTGTTCAATTTTTTCATGAATAGTCCGAGTAAACTATTTGTATTATCTGAGTTAAAACGTGAAGGTGTAGTAACTTGAGCTAAATTTTAGTAACTCCTATTCATCTAAGCATTGTAAGAACAGATAAAGGTAATATTCTCGCAAGCTTCTTTTTATCCTCGGAAAGCATTTTATGATTTGAACGTGTGAACTGCAAAATTCCCCCAAAGTATTTATGGAAGTATTATTGGCTTAAATAAATTTGAACATCATTGGGCACTTTCGGGGGTAAAAATGTTAACTAGTTTTTAATTTTTTATTTGGTCCCTGGTGTTTTTTTTTTTTTCAAGCTGTTTGCCAAGATATTTTCATGTACTGTTTACATATTTTTAAGTCTGAGGATCTCATATAATCAAAATCAGGGTAACGCTGATAATCTATTTGACTGCAAGAAGAGAAGGCCTAGTTGAAGTG
This sequence comes from Hydrozoanthus gracilis, assembly GCA_025388745.1. Lineage (NCBI taxonomy): Eukaryota > Metazoa > Cnidaria > Anthozoa > Zoantharia > Hydrozoanthidae > Hydrozoanthus > Hydrozoanthus gracilis. The sequence continues at coordinate 8,002 of JANVCF010185357.1, forward strand.
CTCAGCGTTAATATTATTGTATAGAATAAATATCGAAAAATAATCATGAACAGTAGGAATCAGCGTTCAAACTAACGTAAGAAATGACTAGATTTGACCACTTTTGGAGTACATTACAGTATTCCACAATAAAACTTTAAGGAGTTTCATTCTTCAGTTTTTCGGTTTTCGTACGAAATTCTTCTATCGTGAATGATTTTTAATCATCTGTTCTGCATTGCCAGCCACCACGTCTCCCCTCGGGACCGAAGATATCTGGGGCACCTTTATTACCTTCACAAGGTACCTTCGTTATGACTGTCATTTTTCTTCACCATCATCATCTTGACTGTCATCTTCACTACAGTCAACATTATCATCATCATCATCATCTTTATCAACATTAACATCATAATCGTCATCATAGTCATTGTCATCATCATTTTCATTATCATCATCATCCTTATCATTGCTATCATCATCGATATCATTACTATCATCATCGATATCATTACTATCATCGTCATCCTTATTGCTATCATCATCGATATCATTACTATCATCATGGATATCATTACTATCATCATCCATCCTTATCATTAGTATCATCATGGATATCATTACTATCATCATCATTGTTATAGTCGCTGTTACCATTATTATTCAGATATACTGTCAAACAGTATTTCAACTGGGTGCCAAATTCCTTGTTTCAGTTCTAGCAAGTACTTACCAGTAACCAAATCAATTCAATCATTTTTTTAGTATTGTCATTCAGAACCAACCAAGCACCTCAATAAAATCAGATTTCCAGTAGGTGCCAGAAGAATTTGCTTGGATTTCACTCAAGCCTCTTTTTCATGAATCTTCCCACCATAAAATAGCTTTGAAGATCCCGTAACTTGATCATATGTATTAATTTCGTTTTTGTCATCAGCAGCACCATTCTAATCACTTTCAATATCCACCATCATTATCATTATGATCATTTTTATCACTATCACTGCCCTCATCGCCATTCTTGATAGTTCTTACATTTAACTATTATTTGTAACTTCAAATATTATATCTGTTGTTTTATAACGATACTGTTGTTAGGGTCAATTTCCACAAAGTAATCAAGATTTTTTTCCTGCAGATAAAAAACCGCCTCCCATTGCTCCTTCCTCAGAAGCAATGGAACAACCTCCACCTCCCCTGGAACCAAAAAAGCCTGTCGTCCCAACATCAACCAAACCCTCGCTTGCTAGCAAACCTGCTTTGCCAAACAAGAAGCCAGTTCCACCTAAACCTGAAGGCAAGAAACCGGATATCCTCAAAAAGAAGATACCCCCTGAACCTATAAAGAAACCTCATTGTGGCGAACCGGTGAAGAAGCAGCTTCCTATGCCCCCCAAGGAGGATAAGCCTGTTCCTGTGGTGAACCATAATGCAGTTAATGCAATGCCTGATACAACTTCGACAGGTAGTATAACCAGCAAGGTTTATGGTTTCTTTAGTGTCAAGTGTGATAAATAGAGGATATTACATTGCTGCGCGGAGATACGAATTTTATCTTCTTTACACATACTAAGTGAGATCCTGGGTTTAATGCAAAATTAATATTGTTATTAACACAAAAAATGGTTCAAAAATTTACCAAATTTAAATTTTGATAACATTGATTTTGAAATATCACGCGACATGGTAACAAAGTCAGCCAGATGCCTAAAACAATTAAATCTATTCGGCGAAACAATAAAAAAAAGAAAAAAAAGGTTTCGTATCATTCACACATGATGATATGGAAATCGTGCGTCCTGATTGGCTGTTTTTGATATCACCACATGTGATTGATATGGGTGGCTGATACGTTCTGTATTTCACCGATGTACTATATAAATATTGAGCTAAGTATGTGATAAATGCAGTTACATGTCTTTGGGTCACCGATTTTTTTTAAGTTTTTAAAACCATGAACATATTTTGCAGGTGATCTGAATTTGGATGAAGTTCCCCCCACTGAAACACTGACGCATCTAACAGCCAACCGAGCTAAGATTCCACAGAAGGCGCCTCCTTCTCGGTACTCTAGAGCTTCGGTATGTAAACATATACCAGGCTTTCAAGTGATCCTACTTTTCCTACTATTTCCTACTTTTTTTACCCTTCTACTATTCCTACTTTTATCTTGAAATTCCTACTATTTCCTACTTTTTATATGCCGCAAGTTTAACAAATTGTGCAAGGTTGTATCATGCAGGAGTAGGGAGTAAGCCTTGCAGGTGTTTAGGGTTAAAGCCTGGACAACATGTTGCAAGGAAGATTTCTTGACAAACAAATGTTCATCAGGCATGTCCTGTCCAGATGGTTCACACTCACACCAGCAGTGAAACGCGTCACAGGCAGACGAAGCAGTTCATCAGTACTTCTTCAAAGATCTGTACCAAAGGCTTCATTCTTAGTCCTTCTAAGCCCTCAGTTGTCCTAC
>JANVCF010185368.1:0-10449 GCA_025388745.1 Hydrozoanthus gracilis
TTTGGCATTCGAAAAATCTTATGCTAGAAATTGTATACAACCCAATTAAAAAAATAAGGGCAAGATGAAATATAACTGATAGAATTAATTCAAATAACTAAAGATTTAGTAAAACATTTGACGATAAAAATCTGTGATAAAATATTGTACATGATAAAATAATATACACGACGTTTCAACATTTCCAGAATGTCATTCTCAAGTTATGATATATAACATTTTATTGCAGATTTTTCTTCCTGGTGTACGTGTGTAATAATTTTAAAAAAATTCAGTTTTTTAATATCTTTTTGCTTTTAACAGACACTTATGGTAGAATTTTCTTTCCACAGTATTTGCGCCTCAAGAAATCTATATGACGACTAGTTGCAAGACTTGCTTTAAAAGCAGTGATTTAAAATGGTTATCTTAAAGGTATGTAGCATAACTATAGTAGTTCTTAACGAAGAATTTCATATTATCTTCTCAAGTTTTTGGTAGAAAACCAAGTTTCATATTGAAAGGTCCAATGCTATTTTCTATGAGGAAAATTATTGAATGTGTTGCCAAAAAACTGTAGAGCCATAGTTTGTTTTTAAATTTTTTGTAGTAAAAAAATTATGGTTATTTAGTATATGATAAATAGCTTTTGCTGCTTTGAAAGATGTTTACACATTGGGCAGTGCATTTAAAGCACTTGTTGGTGTACACAGTCCCAGGGTAGGGGCAAAAAGTAGTCAAATACTTTTATCACATAATTATTGGAACAGTATTATCAAAAGTGGAATGGCTTCTTGTGATGTCCTGAACAGTCCAAGACTCTAGAATATTTAAGGCATTCCTTGAAGCAAATTAGAAACATACATTAACCGTTACTTATTCAGGAGTAAATTCTAGTCCTAAAGTGATTTGGAGGAACGCATTCATGAAAGTTCAACCACTGTAGATACTTTTCTTTGTTTGGTAATTTAAAAAGAGAATTTATATAGAACAAAGGTCCCTCCCAAGTATTTCCTTTTATTTCCGAAAACTTTTAAATAACAACTTTTGTTTCCAAAGGTTTAATTTACAAAGTTTATTCCTTTTCTAAAAAGAAAGGACTGATAAATTGTTTTTGCTATTTTTTTAAGAATCTGTCAAAAACTGCTTGGCCGAGTTGTTCAAAAGCCCTATTCCAAGTTAATTACCATGTGATGACAACCAATAAGTTTAAGAATTAACCCTGGTTTAGGGCTAATTGTCTATGGAAAAAAAGCTTGGCCCTGAAGACTTTCCTACATAAAACCACCAACACTAGTAATGTAATTTGTGTAACCTTTATCAACCTTTAAAAGATGCACATTTTTCCACCGTGTTGGGATTCTTACACTGAAAGGGGAAGGTTACTTATATTTTTCCATGATACTAAAAAATATTTATGGTTCAAACTGATTGTACTGTCGTGAAATGTAATGGTGCAGCATGAATTGTAAAAGCTTTTGTTGTGAACTGTAATAAAGTTGTCGTGAGTTGTTATAACACTCCAATTCTATGCTTGTTTTTTTTCCCAGTTATATAATTATAATTTATTTTGCTTTTTTACTTTTTTTTGTAAATGGTATAAAAAGTAGCCCTAGCATCAATAAGGACATTTTTATTTGAAAATATAAGTTGCAGGTAAGCAACAGCAAGCCTTTCTTTTGCCCGAATTTATTGTTTTACATTAACTGTGGGAAAAGGAGGAAAATATGTTCTCTAATTCAAAGGTGGCAACTAATATAGAGCAAGGACTAAGAGTGGCCTATATGAAAATTCATTAATACCACTATATTTAATACAAACCAACAGTTTATATAAATCAAAGGAACTTTCTTGAACAGTTTTACAGTGGAGTTCCTGTCCCCCAACATTTTCTACCCTAGCTCTATTTATGTGGTACCAATTCACAATAGATATTACAATATATAACAAAAGTTATTACAATTCAAGACAGTAATGATCAGAAAATGCCACACTGTGTAGGCTGTTCAATGTACAACATAAATGTACAGATTGTACTGAACATAGGCAAGAAAATGTAACTCAAAACTTTTTATCAATCAATTGCAGTCATTTCTACATGATAAATCAGTTTTATCCGTTACATTAGTGCAGCATTCAGTTTCCTTATAGCCTTTGATTAAAGGTTGCAAACTTCCCGGCTCCTTTGCACCTTGAGTTTTAACAGGTCTTCTTTTTTTGGGAAATGTTTATTCCCTAGTACAGGAAAGGGTATTATCACCATCTCTACATTTGCTTGAACCCTAAGAGTGCCGAAAGATGAGTCCATAGTATTCCTATGAGAATTTTAGGAGAATTTCTTAACTCGTCTTCCAGAGTTTTTGGTGGATAATCAAAGTTCATATTCTTAGTACTAACTAGCTTGTTTTCTTGTGTACTGTAAGGAGTTTAGATGTTGGCAAATGCCTCAGGACTGAAAGGGTTAATCATGTTATCGAGGGTTGTTTCTTCCAAATTGGGACGAAAAAACAATCAAGTGCAAAAACAAGATGATTTTTGATCGAGTTGTCATTTCCACCTACATCCCTAGTATCATTCCAAAACGGCCGGGAGAACTTGTTACCATTTCATAAAAAGGAACTTACACCGTTTTTGCACTAGCCAGACCCTTTCTGAAGTGACACAACAACAAACACAAAGATTATTACAAAACTTTTTATTTCTGTCTAGGCCAAATGGAAAGTACAATACAATTCAAATTCAAACTGACAACAAAGAGCAAAATTTGTACATTGTATATAAAAAAACTGATGTAATCCCAACAAATAAAAGCAATCCATTCAGCTGACTCCAGATATACAGATAATATATATCTTGACTATCCCATCTAGCCCCTTGCAGACACCTCTAGGCCAAGCTGAAAAAGAAAAAGAAGTTATTTTAAAATCGATTTGATTCCCAGCCAAATGTACAACTTAACACCTAATTTAGTAAGCTTGGCTTATAAAAAATATATATAACGCCTTACAACCCAAATTCTACTCAGATCACTACAAAGGTTATAGATAAATATTTATAATTCAAGTATATAAAACAAAGTTAAAACAACAAATTACACATAAATTATAAAAAACATTGAGCTTATCAAGTGTTTCTGTTTGTTCAAGTTAGATGAATTGTTTTCTACAGACACAAAGCAAGAAAATTGGACACTGGAAAAAATTTCTGTAGATTCCATTTCAAGCAATTTCAACATCAACAGCTACACTAAGGAAGGGGGAAAAATAGGAATTTAAGAATAAAAAAGTGCAATAGAAGCAATGTTTTTAATGGCAAACCAAGAATAGCAAGGACTTTTAATATATTTTAAGCTGACAGGAATACTTTCAACCTTATTGCAAAATGTGTTTCTATTGGCCAAAACGTTGTTTTACTCGAGGAAACCTAATTAAAGTTAACTTACAAAGCAAAAACCATAGCAAACAACATGGCGAGAGCAGGCTGTACGTTCACTGCTGCACCTGTTGCAAAGAAAAATAGCAATTAGTTGAACTTTTGCAGTTTGTTTTTCTGGTCCTATTTAACAATTTGACAACAAAGTGGTGTTTTCTAGGAGTTAAAGTCAACAAGACTTGAAGCAACAAGTTCATAGAAAAACCAACAAGTATATTATCTTCAAATTTTAACCAGTGAAAGTGATTGTTTAAAGAAACCAATATTTCTTTAAAGTTAAATTGGTTGTACTATTTATGTTTGTTTACTAATTGGCTCATAGTCACTCAGAATAAAAGCTAAATCCATTCAAGCCTTACAGCCCATTAGGCTGGCGCTTCTCTCCGATTTCAGTAGTGTTAAGCAGACAAGAATCTTTGACTCTCCCTGGACAGGACACTGATCTGTTGCAGGTTAGCTCCCAGCAGAACCGATACTCATTTGTACAACTGAGTCAACTGGAAGAAAAAGTTAGGTGTCATGCTCAAGAACACAACACAGTGGTCTGGCTGGGGCATAAACTCGCGACATTAGGATTACGAGCTAAACTCGATAACCACTCAAACAAACTTGGAAAGATATCAGGGTACTGAACTTAAGCCATGGCTACATGGCGCAACATTGCCTGCAATATGAGAATTTCACTGTGTAGCACTTCTGAAATAGTTGCATGCAACATTGTAAAGTAGAAACCAATCTTACTCAGGCTGCAACAATGCATGCATTGGTTTCACATGTGGCTACTTGAAGGGTACCAGTTGCATGCAACAATGCATGAACGGCGATGTTAATCCTCTTTCCACTAAATTTTTAAGAACCAAAGTCAGAAAATCTCAGCTTCAGATTTTGTTGAAGCAAGGGCAACTTCTGTAATTTACTCGTAAAGACAATGAAGTCTTTCCACGTTTTCAAGCAGTGGTTTTAATGTCAGAACACTTTTAGTTTATTCTAAATGGTTTTAATTAAAAGCAATTTTCTGGATACTTACCTGTTGGTGCCAGGGTAGCTGAAAAGAAAAATACAGAAACATTAAATGGGTGAGCAAACATGTTTTTAAAATCAACTCTACAAAAATGAAAATAGCAAACTGTTAAAGAATTATGAGGCAGCTACCAAAAAGGGAATGGGCTTAGATAAGATAATACTAAATTTATTTACTTGGCCTTTCAACTCAAATTACTGACCCACATTAATACTTTGCAAGTCTTAACTTTTATAATATCCAGAATTTTGTTTTAATGTTTTAAAACCTCATGATAGCAATCACTCTTTTTTAATAACATATAGCAGTTTATGCACATTTTATGTGAGAGCCTGTTAGAATGCATATCCTACAAGGTTGATTTTTGTTTCCAGAGTGGTTTGGTGGATAGGTGAAAAGACTTACCCACACCATTAGCAGGGCAAGCTACGCCCTACTTTTCCCCTTTTTGTTTCTAGCTAGCTTGGGCATAAATGCATTAAGAAGTTAAAAATATATAAAATGGTAATTTTCTTTTACTTACTTTCTTCTGGTGCTGAAAAAAAAGAAAAAGAGAAAATTGGCATCAACAATGGTCAATGAACAAAATGATAATTTTTGTACTACGTACTCTGTGGTCTCTCCAGGAAAAAACAAGAGCATTACATCCTGTTTTTTCCTAGCGTCCTTCTTACTTTTGTTGTGCCCTTAATATATTTTTTCACCACACTCTGATTTCTTTTCTTTCCCATTTTATGCTGTAGAACCGATAGAAATGGCTTGATCTTACATCAAGACTTCAAAGTACAAACTGCATCAATCAAAAACACAAGAGGCCATGCGCACGGAACTGGTGTACAATTCAATTTTGCATCATTGCGCGACTTTGTTTTGCCAGATCTTCGTAAATATTCAACAAAAATAAAAGATTTTTCAAATGGAATAAGGTTTTATGATTTTCTTCGTTCTCTATTTACCAAAGCGTAAACAAATGTTCAGTAGGCAGTTAAATCGACTAGAAAACTGCAAAATTTGCCAAAGATCTCTGTTACAGTGTACGGAGCATGACACACGATGTAGATTTTTTTACAGAAAGAAAACAATTAACTCGGAGAAAATTGAGATTAAGAATGTACCCTAGATAAGGTTTCTCTAAATGTAAGCTTTGTTTATGTACGGCATTCGCATAACATATAAAGCCGGTTTTGAGCTTTGTGTACGAGAGTCAACCTGTCTTCAATTCGCCTATTACGCTCATTTTCAGAGTTTTGGCAATCTGTCAATACCAATAAAATTTCGATAAAATTTAAAACACATAATGTTATTCTCAAATATTTTGTATTTTTGAGGTCAATTACAAACAACTTTTCAGCTTTTTTCTTAAATCGACAGTTTGCGCGGTATATGAAAGATTTCTGCATAGAGTAAATCACGATGTTGTCCACGCAGTACAATTTTTTTACAGAAAGAAAGAATAATATTCAGAGAAAACTTGAACTGAAAATGTTATAGAAAAAAAGCTAATGAAAAAGTTTTCTTTGTTAACTGAAAACAATTATTTCGCTAAAAAGAAAGGCTTGAACTTCGTATACGAAAGTCAATCTACCTTTTAACCATTTCATGTGCTCGTTTTGAATGTTTTACTAAGCCTACGAAATCAAAGAAATTAGTTGTGAAACTTGAAATATGCAATGTTGTCCTCAAATATTTTGCATTATCAGGTGCCATTTTTAACTTACCTTGAAAGCTTTGTTCGTAAACTGACATTTTGCGCGGTATACGAAAGAATGTTGTCGTCATTTTCCAAAAACACGATATGGCTGTATCTCTTTTATGCCCTCAGGATCGTTTTTACGTCATCATGCATCGTGTGTTTCTATCGTTTAAACGATTCAATTGTGCAAACGCTCAATCATTTAAAACGATTGAATTTATTTAAGATATATTGATTTAAACGATAGGGATTGTAAAAAACGATTGGAATCATTTTTTGCGATTGTGATTGTTATTCGGCAAACAACGGCGCCACAAATCAAAGAATGAACACAAGACATGCTTTGCCGCACACTTCGAGCATGCATGCCAATATTTACAAAATGTATGAAACATATTGCACTTAATTTATATTCTTTTATTAGAAACTAAGTATATATTAGGTTTCTTCCAATTCCAAATCAGGAACAAGGTTTTTGTATTAAAAACGCTTTGAAAAAGTGTTCGCTAGCTACTGAAATGTTCAACGTATCAAAATCGTTTAGTATTCATCATACAAAATTGCCTTTTCAAAAGAAATCAACTTATTTTTAAAACATAATCAAATTAAGTACAAGTGTTTAAAACTGCTATAAAAAAGCTCTCACAAAGTTCTGACATTATTTGTCAAGCTAAAACTCATTCATACAAACACGTTTCATTTGCCGAACACCGACAAACCAATGTATCGTATAAAACAATACTACAATCGTTTAAAACATTTAAAATGATTCAATTGTGCATCGTAAAAAACGATCGAAAAAAAAAGACGATTCACACGATGTCACCCAAGTGGTCACCAGTTCCGTGCGCATGGCCAAGATGAGACATATCTTTGTCAGTGGTAAGTAAACAGTTTCTAATTCAGTTTCAGCCAATCAGAAATTGCATGAAAGTAAAAAAAAACTTGCTAGGAGCCCCTTCTGTTCTCCAGAGCTGGCAAGAACGCTGCTTTATGTAAACTTTTATACTTGCCTGACCAACCACTGTAACAGCAATATAGATATAATCTTACTAAATACACTATAAACTAATTTTTTAAAATCAGCTGCCAATCCATAACCTTTGGATGAATGCCAACCTTGGACTGACAAAAAAAGAATAAAAATTAGGTTTAATTGCCTAAGGGCCAAGTCGCACTTGAGGCCGAAAAACCATTTGTCCAGCCGAAGTTGAGGCAAAACGTTTCCAAGCCGAAACCTGGCCGAAAGATTTTTTTTGCGATAGTGTTTTATAAAGGGATGCATTTGAGAGGCGAAATTTAGAAAAGTAAATAAAGCTGTTTCCTATAACTTGTCAGTTGTCATTACATGCAGCTCATGTGGTGAATTGAATTAGTTAAAATCTGAAACTAAGATCGTCCTCTAGCAGAAAATGTTTCCATATGACAAAGAAAAGATGCTTTTTATGTTGGCTTTTATATTTGTTTTGTGTACATATGTGTTCTTTAATTGTATTTATGTATATTCAGTGCTTATTTCTTATTATAAGCTCGCAACGCATCCGACAACTTCAAGCGGCCGTACTGGAATGTGAGCAGCAACCATATTTCTGGGTTCTTTCTCGCTCACAAGCTTCTTGGTTTGATCTTCACTACCATGATCGTACTTTTTCAGAAGATTATTTCCGAGAGCAGGTCCGTTTAGATCGCCGAACCTTTGATAGTCTACTGAACATACTTTCCACAAGACTGACCTGACAAAATGTATTTCTTCGCAACTGCATTCCTTCTGAAAAAGTCCTAGCTATCGGACTTTACAGAAATTTCTATCATATTCATTGTTTTCGCCCTCCATCTCATGCTGTACCCTTCGCATTTTACTGAAGTAGAACTAAATAACTCTACTATTACACGGTGCTTGCTGTGCAGTATATAACTACAAAATTCTGTTTTTAGAAGTACATGTTTTTTGTATGATCTTATCTTCGAGTTCTGACACAACGCAAGTTTAAACAAACAACATAATTGCTTTCACTTCCGTTGGCCGGAGTTTGGCCTGCAAAAAAGCAGGACTTCGGAAGCTTTGAAGTTTGGGCCGGCCGGCCGAGAAATCGAGTGGCCAAAAAAAGTAGCTCGCATATGCCCAAGCGACCCGATGACAGGATTTTGACAGATTCAACATTAAATAAACAGCTTCGGCCTCAAGTGCGACTTGGCCCTAAGTCATCATTCAAAAAAAATGGCACTATTCTGGAAAACACCAAGATAGAAAATCAGTTCAAGTTTGGCTCAAACTAATTCAAAGGTTATAGATGGATTGGCAGCACATTTCAAAAAACTGAAAACTCACCTGTTCATCTAGTACTGTCATTAGTTTAAAATACAAACATTACAAGCTCGAGAAGCATAGAAGATCTTAACAAAAAAATTCTCACTCATTTAGCTTTAGGTCATCCACTGAAGTAACAAAGTTATCATTTCATAGCAACATTAATAAGAAAAATATGAGCTCTGTTCGAAGTAGCCAAAGCTCTCATCAATGCTTACTTAAACACCTGTACATATACAAAGTAATACAAGACAAGTACCTGTAATTATACAAACACAAATGTTATGACATATGTAAACACCAATAACCTTTAAGTTTTATCACAGATTTGCTAATACTTACAAGCTGTTGTAGTTGTCATGTTCATCGACAGAGTGGTAACTGATGCATTAGGCATGCCATGTGTTGCTGGCGGATGTGTTGGACTTGGAGAAACTAGAAGAAACAGACCTTTTTCATCACCTTTTTTTTGTTGTTTGAATTTCTCCAGTTTTGCTTTGCACATCTTTACAGTGGCATGTTAGAAATCTCAAAATGTTTACTGATTTTTTAACACATACTAGTGAATGTTGAGCTCTCAAAGACTTTTTGTTTAACATGCTCCAGTCTCCCCCCAGAAACTGGGAAAAAACAGCCCTTGCCGATTTTCCTAGTTTCTCCTAAACAAGCATGGGTACCCCAGAAATTTTTTGTCAATCAATCAAATTACAATAGCACATATGCCTGATCAGGTGCATCATTATTATGTCACATTATTTAAAAGTCCATTAAATGGTGGAAATATACTTTTTTCTTCATTTTCAATGCATGTGTTACAAATAAATTTATGTTTTGTAAAAAGAAAACCTTGATTCCTACCAAAGAACCAAAGTCCCAAAATTGTGTCACCAAAAACAACAATCTTTGGAAGGCAAATTGCCACAGTGAAACTCGCTGACCAAAAGAAACTGTTCGGCTGCACTGCGTGTGGCATACATCTCACAAAAGTCAATTGCTTCAAAGAGTGCACAAAAACTTATTATTAGCTTTCAGAACAAGTGATATATTTCACTTTTAAAAAAATTTTATTCCAAATCTTCTTTGAAACAAATGTAAAAGCTAAGTTTTTTTCACTGAACTCTGATTGGGTGCAAGTGTTGACTCTGTTGTGCATGTGCAAAATTTGAATTATTGAAACTTTGAATATTTAAAATATACTTCAAATCAATCCTTGATTACTGATAAGTAACTTTCATTTTAGGTGTTTGTAAGGTGCAGTGGAGCAGTTTTGAGAAAACAATCAATAATAAAACATTTCTGTTACTTCTCTATATGTGAGCAAATTAATTTCAGACCAGGGGGTCATTCGAGGTCAATTAGTTTGAAATTCAAAGGGTTAAGTAATATTCACGAGAGATCATGGGATCAAGATATTAACTATCCGTCCTCCAAATTTTACAGAGGTCAACCAAATTTCATATTCCAGGCACTAAAGTTGATTAATATCCCGCTAGATTAATACTGTAAGAATTTAGAAAAAGACAAATATTGTATAGTATGAAAAGGATTATCAATAACACTTCAAAAATATGACAGTTTTTTAGACAAGTTTAGAAAACAGAGACAAGTTTCTGCTACTCCGAGTTTCGTGCTCTGCACTCATCAGGCAGTGTTTAATCCAGCAGTTATTCAGACATGTATGAATTTGAGTTTCAAAATAATGCCTAATTATCAGAACAACTCATCAGAACTTTGGCACTGGTTTAGGCATAGTGGCAAGAATATCGCCAGTTCTGAAGAACTTTTGCAAATATCAATGGAAAGTTTAGTAGGGGGTCCACCATCCACTTTCATGCAGCACACCATAAAAAGCTAAGCCACAGACTACTCACAATTCATACTTTGTATTATTATGAACCTTAACAATTACAAACAGCTTTTAGAAACTTTTTTTATTTGGACCAATAAAAAGCATTGATACATCAAGTTTATAGGGCTCTTGTTCCTGATGCATGAAGGATGATTTAACCCTTTAAC
>JANVCF010185390.1:0-10862 GCA_025388745.1 Hydrozoanthus gracilis
TTTAAGATCGGCTAAATACTTTGCGAGTTACGCGCGTTTTAGTCAAACACCCCAGTTTTGTCCTGTGTATCCTTAAACGTATAATTGCAAAAAAAAGTTCCGAATTCGTCCCGCATTCATTATTATACACATGTTTTCACACTCCACAAATATGAAAATGCATTTAAAAACAACATTTGTATTCTTTTAAAAAAGACTTAGAAGACAGAAAGGTAGTTTGTTTTCCGAAGGTCGTGAGCAGAAAGTTAAGACAACATCAGCGTTAACTGACATTGTCAACTGCTGAAATGAGAGAGCAAAATTCTTCGCGCTTTTGCTTTAGGGAGACATTGAAACTAATCCTGGGCCGAACGGTAGTGTTGTAAACCCAACCAAATCAATCGCTGCGCCATACAGTCAAAGTAATGCAGCAGTATTTGGGGTCGGCAGTGTGTTGCCATGTCATTGTCAGCCCTTATTTACGTCTGCAGAAAATCCATTTTCTCTTCGACAGGCCTGGAACACATTATGAAAGTTGGGAATGAACTATATTCAACGTTATGTGCATGAATCAACGAGTGAGACGTTCTTGTTAATGACTGAACTACCAGCTATGATTAGCTTGTTTGAAACTGTTTATGAAATAAAATACAGTGAATAAAAGTTACAGTGGTGTTTCGAATGGCCAATTCCATGCTATTGCTGACTAATTGCCAGCTCGTCAAGTTTAAACAACCTGTCTGGACAAGACAAATGTTTTGTTGTATCTTTTTATCTATTGTTAAGTCTTGTACTTATTGGAATGATGAAACAATAAAGAGTATTACTGAAAATGGAAAGTTGTGTTTTATAGAACAGAGTTATGATAAAGAAACTATTCCAACCAAGTTGTCTATAGGCATTGGTCATGTCAACCTAACAGTCGGTGCAAAAAGCCAAGGAGTTCTTTCGTTTGATTCAAATAGTAAACATAGCCTTGAGACTATTATTCTGAAAAACATTGGCAAGAGTACTGACTTTTTATTATGGGTTAACGCAGATCAGTGTATTAGTTGCATTTTTCAACATTATTCAAGAAACAGAGTCAAGTTTTATGTTTTTGCTTATGATAAAACTTCAGGTACTCATAAATTTGAGATTGCTACAAATGAACATATGCTTGTTGATATGCTTTGTCATGCTTTTGGTGTACGGATGAATTATCAAATACAGTTTTTATCATGTGTGTGTGAAATGTCAGAGAAGGATCGCAAGCAATTTATGAGAAATCTTAAATTGATCCAGTGTAACAGTGTAACTCTTTGACAGGTACAAATGTTTTTTGTCTCCTTGTTCTTAAAAAAAACTTTTAGAATAGGAAACAAAAACATACGCAAACCTTCCCTCGACCTTTTCTTATAGCACGCAGTTTTTTTTGTTTTTTTTTGCAGCATGACTGTAGAAGCGACGTTTTTTTGCCGAGAAATTTGGTCATTCCTGCTTCTTAATAGCTACAATAATAATCAATAGGATTTCCAATTACTGTCGTTTTAATTACTAATCATTTTGACTCGGTGTCTTTGAGCCGGATAAATGAAATACTAAGTGAAACTGATCCAATTGTCAAGCATTCACTAAGGATTATTGATTACCTTCAAATAAAAGTCGCACAAGGATTTAATTACAGGGAGAACGACTGTATCATTTAACAACATATTCATATCTATAACTCTGGGTTGTACAAAGCTGCCTCACGGTACTTCCGTGTCCTCAACACATCACACAATTTGGTGTATTTTACTCTAAACAACATGGTTACGGTGTTTGTGGCCTTTCTCGGCATAAGCATGCCATACAAGTGGGATATATTTCGGTTCATATCATATGCCGAGCGTAATGAGTAATCAACATTAAAACGTCGGACGTCTCAATTAGCCCATAGTCCCTTCTGAAAATACTATGCTATGAAACCCCAATTTTTCCCCGGCACTCACTCATCCAATAAGCTAGCTATTTACAGAAAGAGGTCACGTGACAACACCCACTGCCTTCAATTTATTTATTAGTTATGACAAAATGATGTTCAGAAACGGAAAGAGCAGGACAACAGTAGCTAGATGGCAGGTTTTCGAGTCTCGACATTAAGTTCTTCAAAAATGAGCGCAAATATAGGATCAAAATTTTTCTAAGTAAATGTATGTGAAAACGGTACTTGAGAGAGAGGTTTGCTCTCCTCTTTTGAGAGAGATCAGACTGAAATGTTGTAACTTTATTTCTGAATAGTTCACGAATACAATCAGAGATGTAACAGTAGTTGATTAAGAGGCGATTGACAGGTGGTTATTTGTCTATTAAAGATTGTTCATGACATCCTCCCGGACAAGCAATAAATATCCTTTAGTTTCAATGGAATTTCAATGGTTTTCAAGTAAAGAGAAAAGAAAGACACAAATAGTTTAATAAACTCTTAAGGTTCAGAAAGTTTTTGAATGTTCTCATTAGCTCTTTTTGCTGTAGCTCCTTGTGGACGTGTTTTTCTTGGGGTGTCCTCTTGTTTGTTTTGATGTCGATCCATCAGTTGGATTTCTTCCGCCGCCACCTCGATAGGAAAGAGTTTCTCAATCGGTCTTGAAATGTAGTTCCCTTTCGTGGTTCGTAAGGTTACGGGGCGAGTCATGATGACTCCAAGTCTCCAATGGTTAAGGGTTGTGTCATCGTGTATCAGAACAACCTTTCCTGTTGCGACTGTTTCTCCTGAGATGACTTTCTTAGCTTGACGGAATCATTTAATAAATCATATCATTGGAGTTATTCATCCTTCTACAAGACCTAAAGCAACCGTTTTAAACGGAAATCGAGTAAACCGAACCAACTTATCAAATATTCCAACCCAAACTGGGACAACTGACTCGGAACGAAATACAACAGACATAATAAGCAACTCACGGCCGCTTATTTCAACGTCATCTAAATGTCAGAAGCAGCAAAATACAACTTTCATAATATCTTCTATACAAATCCTAGAACTATCCTGAGTAAAAATCGACGAACTCTCTGAAATTACAAAACATCTTGCAACAACATCTCTGCATAACTGAGTCATGGCTGACTAAAGACATCCAAGACAATAATATTGTGAATATAAATCCTCTAGAGCGAAAGCTTGGCGTGAAGCACATTGTCGATTTCTCAACGTGTGGTCAAGTTACGTTCGATTTTATCCTTACCAATATCAAGGAATATTACCCCCCGCCCAGCTGCCACCTCTTAGAAGGTCTGATAATAACGCGATCCTGTTTAAACCTAAACAGTTTTCAGCGCCAAGAGGAGCCCATAAAGTCACACGTAAGCGCAAGCTTAATAATTCCAACCTGAGCAGACTGTACGATCAATTAAGGAGAAATTTACCACGCACTGCAATTATGTGGAACAGAAAACTTCCCTGTTCTATGACATGGTTATTTCGACCCTGGATCTGACTGTGCCCGTTGAGTCCTATTGCATCCATACCAATGATAAACCATGGATGACTACTCATGTTAAGTCACTCATTGTGAAGCGACAGCACGCCTGGAAATCTGGAAACATCGAATTGCGCAATTTCTATTGCAACAAGGTTGTCAAAGAAATTAAGCGTGCCACCAAGAATTACTATAAGAACAATCTATAAGACAAAAAGTCTGGTAACCCACGGAAATGGTGGAAAGGAGTTAAGGCAATTTCAAGACAAAATAGCAATACAATCCCAAGCAAACTGACCTTTGGTACCCGTGATATGTCCCTGACTTGACCGAAATGATTAATGACACATTTTTAAAATTTGTTGAAGAATACGAGCCACTGTACCTCACAACATTCTTACTGACTTTATTGTCCCTGAGAAATTTCTACTCACAACTGAAATGATGTCGCAAATGCTGAATAGTCTCAAAAGTAAAAAGTCCTGCGGTCCTGAGCCAATTCCTATTGTCATCCTAAAGGTAATGTCTTCACTCCTTGCACTGCCACTGACGCACATCTTTGTGCGTCACTTCCCCGCACAATGGAAACGAGCTGATGTCTGTCCTAAGAAATCCTGTGTTCAAGACCCAGAGAAAGACCTACGACAAATTTCACTTACTTCACCGGTTGTCAAGGTATATGAGAGACACCTAAACTCCTTGCTTCTTCAACAAGTTGGGTCGTCGCTGGATGAGCGTCACTTTGGTTTTGTTAAAGGCTCATCAACTACTTGTGCCTTGGTGGACTTGATGAACTTCCTACTCTCATCAACTGATGACCCGAATGATATAGTGAGACTCTGTTTTTATGATCTTAGCAAAGGTTTTGACAGAGTAGACCATAACATCTTGATTGACATAGTGTGCCATTTTGACGTTCACCCTGCCTCGGTCGAAAGTATTGCCAGTTTCCTGGCTGGGTACTCCCGAAGAGTTTGCTTGGATGGAATTTCATCCGAGTGGAAATCTGTTCCTGCGGGTATTCCACAGGGCAGTGTTCTGGGCCCGATGTTATTCCTACTCATGGTCAACTCCCTCGCTCATCGTGAACATTGCTGCTGGAAGTACATGGATGACATCACTGTTCGTGAAACTCTCCGTGCCGCTGCAGACATCGCAAGCTCCCTTCAAGAAAGCTCCAATGACATCTGTCGTGAAATTCATGAAAGGAGGATGCAGCTAAACCCCACCAAATGCAAGGAAATACTAATCTGCTTCAAGAGGAAAACACCTACTATTACTAACATTGTAATCAATAACAGCTCGATTGAACGAGTTTCATCTTACAAATTATTAGGCCTAATTATTTCATCCAATCTAAAGTGGAATGCTCATATTAAGTTTTTAACTAAGAAGGCCTCTAAGAGAATCTGCTCTGTGCGACTCTTGAAAAGAGCTAATGTTGCTGAACAAGACCTAGTCACGTTTTACATAACCTGCACCAAATCAGTCCTTGAGTATGCCTGCCCAGCATGGTTTTACAGCACACCGAGTTACCTACTAGAACATATTTATTCCATCCAAAGGCGAACGTTGAAAGTTATATATAACCGGTTCACAGTTACCATGACGCCTGCCTGCAAGCAAGGGTTCCACTAGTGAAGGAAAGACTTGAAGACCTCAGCAAATCGTTTTTTGTGTCAATGCAAAATCATACGCAACAAGATCTACAACAGAAGGCCCAAGTTTCAAGATCCCCGGCCCCGTTTGCAAGACAAAACGCTCAATGAACAATTTCATATACCAAGCAGCAAGGGCATGGAACTTAACACCAAAAGAACGTTAATCCAACACTATGAGAACATGTATATAATTGAATATTTTGGACGTTAGAATTTTGGAACTCTGAATAATCATTACTTACTCCGTGAATTTTTAGAAGTATTAGAATTAGTATCAGTTATATAAGAATTATTGAGTTTCCTATCTATAGCTAGATTTTATCTTATTTTATTGTACAGATTTTATATTTTATAATGTATGAGTGTAATTTAGCCTTTGGCTACTAATCTCATTTTCAATAAAGTATTACTATTGTGTGGCATGCTGTTCCCTGAGATTGGTTAGGTACTCTTTTTGCCATTGTTTCCAGAAGGCGCGCATTATAATTTGATGATATTTTGCTCGTCGTGATAAATCTTTGTCGGTTTCTCGAGGTACGTATTTTGTTTTCATTTGGGTCTGGTAGCGTTAGCAGTCTGCGACCACAAAGGAAATGCGATGGGATGAGAGGTGGACCGTCGTCGAGATCTGTATAGGGATATGTGAGCGGGCGTCTGTTTAGTGTCGCTTCAATTTCAGTGAGGACAGTTTGCAGTTCCATAATATTCAATAAAGTGTTTCCAATAGTCTTCTTGAGTCTTCTTTTGACTAAACCAATCATCCTCTCATAAAAACCACCCTACCATGGCGCTCTTTCTCTAATAAATTGCCACTTAACTCTATGACTTACCAAGAACCTTTGAGATTGTTCTGCCTCCAGTATTTGTGTTTGTAATGTTTTGTGGCTCGTGTTGCTGCACAGGTAAAAAGACAGATGTAAACTTTGGCAACTTTTTTGTTGTTGTTGCGTATGTATAGTGGACCTGCGTAATCAGCTCCCGTAACTCGGAAGGGCTGTGTTCCTGTAACTCTTATTTCCGGTAAGGCCGGAGTTATAACTGAACGGAATGGCGGTCCTTTTACCTTTCTGCACGTCACGCACTTTTTGACTGTTTCTTTATATATTCTCTGCCTCTTGGGATCCAGTAGGACTGCCTGAGTTGATTAAGTGTCTCGCGTACGCCGCCGTGTAAAACCATCACATGTGTAGCTCTAACAATGAGTTTGGCGAGGTGATTTTCTCTTGGGATAAGAATGGGGAACTTGGTGTTACATGGGAAAAGGGCGTATTGTAGCCTTCCTTTACATCTTATCAAGTCGTTTTCATCTAGATATAGGCCCAGCTGTTTTATTACTGGTGGATTTGTTTTTCCATGATACTTATTTTTGAGATGTGCTAAGATTTCTCCATAACGAGTCTGTTGTATTGTCTTAATTATAGCGTTACGAGCATGCTTCATGTCCTTTGCGGTTATTGTTTTTGGCCTCGATTTCTCTCTTGGATTCTTTGTGAAGCGAATTACAAACGCTGAGATTCTTGTTGCTTTGTCGAGGGTGCTGTATCTGGTAATGTCAATGACGTTCAGCAAGTTGGTCCTGTCTTCTTTGTTTCTTAGACTGATTGAGGTTAATAGAATGTGTATCTTCTGTGTCTACAGCATCGTCTATATTATTAATCTTGTCGCTTGTTGGCCATTCTTGTGGTGGAAGTGTTAGCCATGAAGGCCCTCGGATCCACTTTTGAAATTTAGGAATGATCAGTTTGGTATCCAATCCCCTGGTAATGAGATCTGCTGGATTGGATGCTGTTGGGCAGTATCTCCATGTGTTGTGTATCGTGATGTCTCTGATTTGCTGTACTCGGTGCTGAATGAATAGGTGTTTTAGAGGTTTAGTGGAAGATATCCACAATAACGTGATTTTAGAGTCACTCCAAAGTATTGTTTGACATGGTTGTATGTTTTTGGAGATATAGCATGATAGGTTTGCTCCAAGTTGCGCAGCGAGTAATTCCAGTCGTGGCAGTGTTTGCTGTTTTAGAGGCGCAATCGTGCTCTTGGACATGACGAATCGGAATCTCAATTCCTTCAGGGGTATTACTTCTTATATAGGCCACAGCTCCGTATGCAAATTTGCTGCTGTCACAGAATACGTGAAGCTGATCTTCATTATCGGTACTCTCGAAGTACTGTCTTGGTATTTCTACTGAGGACAAGTCATGTAGTTCTTTTAGCCATTGAGCCATTTTACTTTGCAGTTCTCAGCGAGGTCCTCGTCTCACGTAATATTTTGTCTCCACAGTTCCTGCATCATGATCTTGGCTTTTACTGTCACCGGTTCTACGAATCCCAATGGATCAAACAGTTTAGATGAGAGACTTAGTACTGATCGTTTAGAGATGTTTCTTATGTATTTGGCTTCTTTGCAAAGCTTATCTACTGAGAGCGACAATTTATCTTTTTCTGAGTTCCACATGAGGCCTAGAACCTTGGTTATTGGCTCTGCGTTTACTCCGTCACGATGCGCTTGGCTGTTTAAAATGTTAGAGTTGCTAGTCCATTGGCGTAAGTTCTACCTGTGTTTTTGAAGTATTTTCTAGACGAAGTACAGAACTCTAAAGCTTTAGATCCTGATACTACATTGTCCATAAAAATAGACTTTTTCAGGTTTTCTGACACCCAACCGTCTTGTTTGGTAAGGTGGTGTTGTATAGCAGCATTCAACAAAGAGACGGTGCAGTTCCAAATAGTACACGAAAGAATTTGTAAACGGTTACGTTGTCAGCATCATTTGCTGATGTAGGTTTTTAGCCAGAGAAATCCTGTTGCATCTCTATCATCAGCATTAAGCCCAATTTGCAGAAAGGCTTTTTCAATATCTGCTGTAAACGCTACGTTGTGTGTTTTTAAGTTTAACAACATATTTTCCAGCTGTTGCATCAAGTTTGGGCCGGTGTGAAGACAGTCGTTTAGGCCCAGTGCTTTCGGCGTTGTCTTTGCTGATGCATCATAGACGATTCTCATAGCTGTTGTAGTGCTGTTTTTAAACACTGAAAAATGAGGCATGTAGTGCACGACGCCTTGATGTGTATTGGGGTCTTGGACGTGCTCAACTATTGCCTTGAGTTCTGTGAGGTCTAGCGTTGTTGGATCCGCCGTCGTGCGTTCCGCGCGTTTAATTTCCTGCGTACAATGCCTCTTGTTCATGACACCTGTCATACATATTCTAAGAAAATATACTATTCTCTGTAGCTCGCCATTTCTTACATATTTGAAGCCAAAAGCCGAATATTTGCCTTTTTATCAACTGTTTTGTCAATCCGCTCCTTCCATCTCTGGATACCATTTTGTCGTCGCTGCTTGATGTAAGCTAGATGTAATCACCTGACTCCTTTCTCTTCAAAGAGGCTTTGTAATGTTTTTGAATTTGGAATAATGGATGATGAAATGACTTTAACTATAAAGACTTTCACTTTCCATGTTGCAATTCAGGGCGAAGCGCGCTTTCAACTACTTTATTTAAGTTTTTAACGTAAAAAGGAAATTGTCAACTTTTGACAAGAGGGGACGGTTATATTCCAATTGTCTCAAAATTAATCTGCATCAAACGGCCCGAGTAAAGACTACAAATAGCCTCTTGTTCTTTTATAAAACAGCCTATTTGGAAAGCAGTATTGAAATACAATGGTTGCCGATAGTTCATGCACTAGACTTTTGATTATTTTGAAAACAACATTACATAATTTGTGTACTAGCGAATACACTTATCAATGATTATGAAGTAAACAATCGTACTTTCAGCCGCAGTTTCTGCCTGAGCTCTAAAACTCCGACACACAAAAAAATAACTTCTCCTTGGCTTTTTCTGAGTGTATTTTGCTAAACAATTTATCTGTCGCTTTTCCATATTATTGCTCAGTGGTGCGCCGGATTTGCATGCGGTTGTCCCGTGTTGAGATCCCACTCTGACTACTGACAGGATTTGGCTTCGGTGACCCCAGAGTCAAATCAACCACGCTTGTAAATAGCCAACTGGTCTGCCCCCAATCAGTTGGGATTTTAACTGTGGTCGTGTTTGTTCTTGTAACATTTCCACTGAAAAGCCCTTGTGGGATGTGGAAATAAAGTGTGTATGTGTGTATGTATGTATGTGTATATTTGTGTGTATGTATGTATTATTTCAGAGTAAACGGAAAAAGTAGTTAAAACAGAGGAATTAAGAAGAGCAAGATTCATTTTAACTGTTCACAAAAAATGTATTGCTGTAGCATGTACAATGTATAAGCTGTCAAAACATCTTCGCTCACTTGTTTGAAATTTGTTTTTGTAATATGTTGGTTTACGCTTGGATGACTGTCACTAAAATGTAGAGGGACTGCCAGTAATCTGTTGGTTTACGGATGGCTGATTGTCAGTAAAATGTAGGCTGAATATCAGTAATCTGTTCGTCTACGGATGGCTGACTCTCAGTAACTTGTAAGCTCAATGTCAGTAATCTGTTGGTCTACGGATGGCTGAGTGTCAGTAACCTGTAGGCTGACCGTCAGTTATCTGTTGGTCTACTGATGGCTGACTGTCAGTAACCTGTAGGTTGAATGTCAGTAATCTGTTGGTCTACGGAAGGCTGACTGTCAGTAACGTGTGAGCTAAATGTCAGTAATCTGTTGGGCTACGGATGGCTGATTGTCAGTATCTTGTAGGCTGACCGTCAGTAAACTGGCCGTCTATGGATGACTGATGCTCAGCAACTTGTAGGATGAATGACAGAAATCTGTTGGTCTCGCATAACTGACGATCAGTAACTTGTAGGCTGACTGTCAGTAATCTGTTGGTCTACGGATGGGTGATTGTCTGTAATTTGTAGGTTGACTGTCATTAATCTATTCGCCTACGGATGGCTCACTGTCAGTAGCCTGTAGGCTGACTGTCAGTTATCTGTTGGTCTACGGAAGGCTGACTGTCAGTAACTTGTGAGCTGAATGTCAGTGATCTGTTGGGCTACGGATGGCTGACTGTTAGTAACCTGTAGACTGAATGTCAGTAATCTGTCGGTCTACGGATTTCTGACTGTCAGTAATTTGTAAGCTCATTGTCATTAATCTGTTGGTCTACGGATGACTGATTCTCAGTAACTTGCAGGATGAATGTCAGTAGTCTAATGGTCTACGAATGCCTGACTGTCAGTAACCTGTAGATTGACTGTCGGTAATCTGTAGGTCTACGGATAGCTGACTGTCAGTAACTGTAGGCTGAATATTAGAAATCTGTCGGTCTACGAATGACTGACTGTCCGTAACTTGTGACCTGAATGTCAGTAACCTGTTGGTATACGGATGGCAGATTGACAGTAACTTGTAGGCTGAATGTCAGTAATCTGTTGGTCTACGGACAACTCACTCGCAGTAATTTCTAGGTTGAATGTCAGTAATCTGTTGATCTACAATAGTCTGACTATCAGTAACCTGCAGGCTGAATGTCAGTATTCTGTTGGTCTACAGATGGCTGACTGTCAGTAACCTGTAGGCTGAAGGTCAGTAGTCTGTTGCTCTACGGATCACTGATTGTCAGTAACTTGTGGGCTAAATGTGAGAAATCTAAACATATACGGATGAGTGACAGTCAGTAACATATAGGCCAACTCTCAGTAATCCGACGGTCTACGGATGACTGACTGTCAGTAAGTTGTAGGCTAAATGTCAGTAATCTATTCGTCTACGCATGGCTAATTGTCAGTATCTTGTAGGCTGACCGTCAGTAAACTGGCCGTCTATGGATGACTGATGCTCAGCAACTTGTAGGATGA
>JANVCF010185413.1:0-10442 GCA_025388745.1 Hydrozoanthus gracilis
TCAGTTTTTGGCAGATTATATTTGCAATGGTTTCCGTTGATATGTTAGTATTTCCGGCTCTTACAATAAAGATATCAATTTATTTTGGAATACCATTCAGTATTCCATATTTTGAGGTAGTTTTAGCGTGCTTGACATGTTCAGTCAAGGGTTAACCGGCATGAAAGTAAGTTGTAGATCATCTGTACAATCATCGCTAGTACTGAAACCCGAGTAAGGGCATCAAATGCAATTAGCCAGCGGTAACACAGACGTACAGAACCCTCTTTATTATGCGAACTACCGTGAATATGAATATATCATGCGACAGGAAGCGTTGTGTGAAACTATAAGCAGATGGCTTTCAAGCTCTGCTTGTTGCTTGCAATCCAAGTTCACTTGGACTACTTCGCACTTACTACAGGTAAATCCTAAACACAACCGATAAATAAGTGCATAACAAACCGAGATCGTAGAAAACGCCGTGGCTATATGCCCGACGGTTGGGAACAGTCTCAGATTTACTAAATGCCCGTAAGATCTTAAAATTGCAATTTTTTGAGCATCCAAGCAAATTCTAATAGCCAATAAGTATTAGATCATTGTTTAGAAATGCCAAGCGATCTCAGAGTTGTTGTTTGTACGGAAACAGGATGTTTCCCTACTTTTGAGCATACCATAAACTCGACATTATTTTGACACTTAGAAAAATTAACTTGTCACGGGTCACTGGTTCAATGTTGCTTTCTTCAAATCAATCAGGATTTTATTTTCTATTTCATAATTAATAAGGTGAAAAGAACACGCATACACAGGAAACCGTTACATATTTAGAGGGCTTACGGGCATTTAGCTCACCCTAAGCTGTTCCCGTATGTCTATCGGGCGATAAAAAACCTCAAAGATCCGGCTGATTCGAACTGGTAGTGGCTCGCAGCTATTCCGCAATGTAAAGCAAAACAACACTACAGTGATAACAAAGTTGAAACCTTGACTTTCACGGTGATTCAAGCAAAATAGTTTTACTTCATTGAATTGAACTAATCATTACTGAATTATCTTTGGAGTTTCGGTTTTCCCAACGACTTGGATTAAAGGCTCCTAATACTAGTTTGACTGCATGCGGAAGTAAAGTGAGCTCACCTTCAATATTCTAATTAGTGCTGCAGCTATACAAAGACGACATAAGGAGATGTACATTAATCGAGAAATAAACTTTAGGTTGTTGTGCTAAAAGAAACTCTGAAGCTGATTAACACTCATTAACCGATGGTCATTCTTAACTAGAATTTCTAAGAGTACGGATGTTAACGAATGATTTGCTGTTGAGAGCACGGAAGAACGATCGCTTGCATCGTAATTTTGTATCCCGATGTCTCTCAGATATAAGGTTGGTTTAGCACTTTCACTGGTCAATCGGAAGACCGATTTTGGATATAATTTCCTTCTGTACATGTAAACCTTCGACGGAGTCTGAAGAGTTCTCCCCGTTCTCGAACGCATACACGAAGATTTCTTTCTAAATCTATTTGTATTGTTGTTACACTTACGTTATTACGGAGTCGTAACACAATCAATACCACTACAAAACCAAACAAAAAATGCCACTAGGACTGATCTCTTAACCTCATCCGTAGCACCCTATCTTAACTCCTTTTTCTGAATTTGAATAAAATTTCAAAAAGAAAGCAATGCTTAATGTAGCGCTAGCTGATGTTGAATTTAACTTCCGGTTACGCTCGAGCTCTGAAACACAAGCAATGCTTCATGAGCATTCAAGATTTGTACCCATGCGTGAAAGAAGCGCGGTCAGCAAGATTAAAACTTACTGAGTACCGCTCTTCTGCAGCAGCATATACGGCATGGGTCCAAGTCTCGAATGTTTGAAGTTAAATGGCGCTTGTAAACGAGGTAGGATCGCGGCAGTTAGCAAAAAGTGGAGCTCTCGAACAAAAAGGAAAACACAAGCATGACGAGTTTAAGATTTAAATATTTTCATTTGATAGTTTTTCTTTTTTATTTCAATCGTAGCCAATGTATCCTGCAACCCGTGATAAGATTTCGAAAGTGGCAATTTTCACTTTAAGTCTGGTCTGCTATTCAGGCTTTTTTCAAAGTGAAATACGGGAATTATGAATTTAAAATGAGCAATTATAAACCGTATTGAACAGACAGTGTTGACTCGCTTTCAGCTCGTCACCTAAACCTTTACTCGTGTTCTCCAAACAATCCCGGGTGTTTCCAACAGAGTATAAGGAAACACGGAAAATATCTTTTAAAGATTAAAAAACAGAAATAGCCCAATGAACTTTAAAATCTTGTTTAAACAAACATAAATATTCAACTGTTAGACAGTGCAACTTTAGAAATTATTTTCTGTTTAACACTTTACAGGGTTTCAATGGACGGAGAAGGAAACAAACAGAACTGTCGTGAAAGATCGTTCAATCACGCTATCATGGAAGGTTAGCTACACATCGGGGGAGAGCAGCCTCGTACGTGTTGTGGTTTTCAAACGTTATCCTTTGGGTGATAGTTCGGCATTGGAGACCCTAGGAACTATCGTTGCCGTTCCACTTGTTGGGGTTACTAACAAACGAGGCCCGTATGAACCACGTATTAAGGCTGTCAACTCTCAATCTGCTATAATTGAACCATCAATCGCCATCAAGGATGCAAAATTGGAAGACATGGGAATTTACATGATCGAGGTGGCTGTTGGGTCGGGAGACTCAGTAGTAGCAAACCACACGATATTCCTGGAGGTTCAAGGTTTGTTGTTTTGTAATTATTTCTGTGTTGCATTTTCAGGCTATGGCTTTTCGGAACAAACCATGGAAATTTTTGTCTAAAACAAATCATAAATCTTTGCAGTATTGATTTCTAAAAATGTTTAGTTTAGGGTGCAACAGTTTGAAATAGGCTTCCCGTTTGAAATAAAACAGAATACACTAGTCAAAATAACACACAATGAGTTCTGTAATAGTGTTAGACTATTTAATCGCATATAGCAGTGATTGTTTTTCTTTGATTAATTAAGAATAGGATCGTGGTTACTAGGTTAGAACATGGTATCAAACCTTTTCAGGGCTCTTTCAGCGGCACCTTCCCAACCCATAACCGGGGGAGGGGGAGGAGTGCTCCCATATATTGCCAACACGGATATGTGACGCTGGAAAAGCTACGGTTTTCAAGCCATTTACTCTGGGATAAGGTCTAGTATCATAGGAATTTGGTCTAGAATAGGGTCATGTTTAATGGGATCGCTAAGCGGATACAAAAATTGTAATAACAAAACATTGAAACGCAGAGCACTTGAGCGCTTTATACCCGGGGTTTTTCTATGACGCACAGTGTAAACAAATCCTATGTTGAGTGTTGGGATTGAAAACGAGTACTCTGGTATAGGGTCACAAAACTTGCAGATTTACTTGTGTTGATGTGTTTAATCAGTTGAAATGTGTAGAATGTTCTCGCAAAATCCATTGTCCGGATTTAAAAAAACTTATTATATCTATAGTCTTTTCAATCCTGTAACTATAAGGAGCTAATTTCATAAATAACACTTATTTAGCAATGGTCCGAATAAAAACTAAAATGCCTCCCATTGTTCGACATTTCGCTTTTTCCACACCAAAACGTTTAGATTTTCATACATGTTCGTACCAACCAGTGAGCAACATAGTTTTAAAGTAAAAAGCAGTGAGACTCTGTTTTAAAGCAGTGTTTCTTTTGTGCTATAATAGTTTAGCCAATCACAGATCTCCAAAACAAAAGCAAAGAGAATTTCCACACATGGAATATTTCTTAAATTTAAAAAAAAAATGTTTCAACTTGAAGGGAATGATTGAATGATCTGGAATGAATTAAATTAAATTACTGATAAAGATATGGTCGAGAATAACAGTTTTACAATATCGCAATTAGAATTTTATTTGACCTCGCTATTTCTCACTCGGATCGTAACTAAACCGATAGCGGGGTCTTTAATGGGAAATCTCTGACCTACGTAAGTTTTGACCTACGGACCGAGCGAAGAGAGTTTCGTACCACAAGACTGAAGAAAGAGATTTCCCAGTAAAGAACGAGCGATTGAGATCAATAAGTTGTTTATTAGATGGCTTTTCCAAACTATTTTAGAATATTAAAAAAAAAAAAAATACAGCGGAAGTTGGTTTTTCACATCCGGTCACGCTCTCTCAGTATTATTATATCGAGGCCACGCCCGTTCGTAACGAACACAACTCAACTCGGTTGAAAAAATTACTCGGAAAAAATAAGATTTTTATCAACTTCCGACAGCACCAGTTTCCTCATCAAAGTTCAATTAAGGCAATGTACAAAAACATACAAGAAATTCAAAGTCAAGCAAAGTTTCTTTGTGACTTTGTGCAACTGTAGTCAAAAACTGCTAATTTCGTTTTTCCTTTAAAGGTAATTTCAATATGAACAACACGTGCGGAATTGTCGGCGCTCAACGCTAGGAAAAATGGAGAATCCGGCTGATTCATTTTTTGTGATCACCTCTTGAAAAGTTTGTATTATTTGAGTTTTATCGGACATGGTGTATCCGTATTTTTGGCGTAAATTTTCGGTGAAAAAAGGTCGTTGATGTCCATTTTCTACGCCTTATTTTCTTGTTTTGGTTTAACTGAAATCAGAGCCCTCATATACTATCTGTTGAACAGTCTTCGCTACAGCAGACTATACGGTAAAAGTTATTCATATCAAGCTATTGTTTTTCAAATCTTTAAATTTATAGTCCTTCCGTTTAGTTAAACTTAGAAGGCCAATCGGATTTCGAATTTCAACTTCGAAACTAACTAAATTTGGTTATAATAGCAGTGTTTCGACACCTTTTCGGCAAATGTTGTTCAATAACTTTGTAAAACCTATACATGTAACAAAAAACTTGATGAAAACTTCAACTCTTGAACACTGTATTGTCGTGAATTGTAATACTGTCGTGAATTATAATTACTTTTGTCGTGAATTGTAATACCTGTCGTGAATTGTAATCAAGTTGATGTGAATTGTGCTTGTCATGTGTATCCAAAGCAAGATGTAACATTGCAAGAATTAGATTTCTCAGTATTTTAAAACCAAAGTACTCTAAAGCTTATTGATTATTCTTATTCATCTTCTTATAGCTAGTGTGTTTCATTTGACTGTATGCAAAACATTGCAAAGGGGCTGAAGTAGCAGAGATTGTCACTATGAGCTTTCCAGACTTACGCTCCTCACATTTCACTTACTTCTCGGCTAATTATATAGAGCCAATTTTTTAAAGTTTTCCTTCCCCTATATTATAACTTTGCAGATAAGCCGCATGGTGCAACAATCTCACCACCCGGAGGGATCGTAAGGGTGAATGAACTTGGTAGACTAACACTGACGTGCAAGGCCGTTCGTGGCAATCCAGCTGTGTACTTTTACAAGTGGCAGTTTAACGGAGTGAACATCGCGGGAGGGGAAGATGGCACATTGGAGTTGGTTGATGTTACCATGAACCAGAGTGGAACTTACACCTGCATTGCAAGAAACATTGTGCCTGGGAGTGTGAATGTCAGTACATCACTAACCGTGCAGCGTATGTGTTTTTTTTAGTTTCTCTGAGAGTTGGTAGCTTGATAAAGAGAATTGTAACCATATGTCTGAGGAAAACTCAATAATAAATGTTTTTTTAACTTTTTTTGACAAAAGAGTTTGCAGACATTAGCTAACAATAACTTGACATTTCGAGGACGACCACTAATTTTGGTTAAACTTAGTTTTGAACCCCTTGATTGATATGAAGTTTGTTTGTTGTAGATCCGTGTCGAAACGAACCGTGTCAAAACGGAGGAACCTGCCACCTTAAGAGCAAAGGCCAATATGGTTGTTTTTGTGGTTTTGGCTGGACTGGACAGAACTGCACAACAAAAATAAGTGAGTTTGCATACATGCATAGGTGTTTATCATCCTAGAGCGAGTAACGAGAAAAAGTGTATAGCTAACAATTTAAGTTATCAGCTTAACAACAACTAGTTACTCATGAAAACTGATAAAAAGACACAAATAAGATCGTTGCATCGGGTCAACCTGTAGGCTGAAATGAATTTTGCAAAGGTACAAAGAAATATTTTATCGAGAAACTGAATCCATAAGAGCTGTGAGGCTTGCTTCTTAGTTGCCAGACCTTCATACGCTGATTTTTTGGCCCTCTGTAGAAATCAAGACGGCTATCCTAGATCAACCATACAGTAGTGAGGTTTTAAGACTAAACATGACAAGTAACGAAACAGTACACTACAAGTATACTACTTTAACAGCCTTCTCCTTAAAATGACAAACATGTTGATATATTGAATTGCTTTTCCAGTTTACAGTATCACGGACGCTGAATTGATATTGGATTTACCATGGAAGAAGGAATTATCAGATTCATATAGCCAGGAATACCAGTCATTGGGGCTGCTGTTAAAAAAACTGGTACTAGAGTATCTAGTCATCTTTAAAAGCATCTTACGTTAGGAACAAAAAAAATATTTCCGAAGTAAGTAAACACATCAGTTTGGATAAAGATTAATACCTGTATTTTTTTAAAGATTGTAGAATGCTATAACAAAAGCAACTCATTGGCCAATGTACTGATTCACAGCTTCACGTGAGTAAAATAACCTTTACCATATTTTTAATAAAATTGTTTCCAGATTTACTTAAGTCGACGTAAGTAAGCAAGCCTGTTTTTAAGATTAGGTGAATTGAAGTTAGCCGCAAGGCGTTTAACAGAAAATTATTTTTCTTGTGTTTATACAGGTGGTACACAATAAATGTTTTATGAACAAATCATACATCATATACAGGCCCAGCCCTAAGCCAACGGTTTGCCAGGGGTGTGGGATGGTGCCGCTCGTGCCGTCATCGTGCTTTCGGAAGCCGAAGCGAAAAAGCTCGTTTAACATATGTTTTAAATGAAATGTCGGAAATTTCTTAACTTTGATTTATTTCCTATTACATCTGTAAATTAGCTGTTTAGCAAAGTGTTTACAAATTTATATATCTTATCCTGTTCTAACAGAAAAGGAAGTGTCATTACAAGATTTCAACTGGTCTTTGCGGGAAGGACGAGCAATCCATTGCGAACGTTGGAAATCTTTCTCAAAAAAAGCAATAATACACTGGGAAGCATCAAGATTATTTCAATCGTACCAGTTAAGCGACGATTTGGTAAGAAATCGAAAAGTTTTGCGTTATAATAAAGGGCACTGTTAACGAAAGCGAAAATGAATACTCCACTGCAAAAAATTATTTGCCTTAAATAAAAGATTTTATTAAGTTTGTGTCCATATGTCAGCTGCTCAAATTTGAAAATCGTGAACCTAATCTGACGCCAAGCAATTTAGTTTGATCATTACTCTTTCCTTGCAAGCGCATCCAGAGCATGAGTTAATGTCGGATTCCTATCCGTGGATGCATACCTTGTTGAGGATGCAGCTTGTTCTGGAACTGGATGCCTTACCAGTTGATTCTGGATCCCTAACCATGGATGATAGATACATAAATCGTAGATTCCAAGGATGCATTCCTTGTTGTGGATGCAACTTGTTTCTGGATACAGGATGCCTTACCAGTGGATGCTGGATCCGTACCTATGGATGCCTGCAGATAATTAAGTCGTCGATTCCATGGATACATTCCTTATTGTGAAAACAACCTGTTTCTGGAAGCTGGACGCCTTATCAGTGGATGCTGGATCCCTACCCATGGATGCAAGATACTTAAATCATAGATTCCGTAGATGCATTTCTTGTTGTGGATGCAGCTTGTTTGTTGAAGTTGGATGCCTTAACGGTGGAAGCTGAACCTCAACCATGGATGCCAGACATTAAATCATAGATTCCGTGGATGCATTCTTGTCGTGGATGCAGTTTGTTTCAGTATGCTCGATGTGTCTTACCAGTGGATGCTGGATCCATATCCGTGGATGCCAGATACTTAGATCGTAGATTCTGTGGATGCTAGATGAAATCCTTGTTGTGGATACAGTTTGTCTCAGGATGCTGGATGCCTTACCAGTGGATGACGAAAGAATTCCAAAGTTAAGCTTTTTTACGTGGTATTTTTAAAGTTCAAAGGGATCAGGTGGCCAGCACGGTGCACTCCAAGGTACTGCTGTTGGATTCACTATTGTTTTCTGCCGCCGTCGTCGACGTTGGCTCCTTGTTGATAAAGGTCCCTTTTGTATTCATCGAGAGTGGAGAATAGCACTAAAACCAAAACACGTCACACTTCAAAAATTCGATGCGACGGAAATTCAAGCTGAGGAAAAGATCAGTCTGAGATGGTTGGTGTTAAAGTTATGTTCGAGATTATCAACTTTGAGCTACATATATTTATAAAAGGTTTATTTGAGACAATTAATGTTATAAAGTGAAGAATTTCTTTAAGGTTAATAAAAAAGTATTTTATCCACTGTTTCTTTATAGCAATTGGTCTCTCTGAAGCTTTTTTCGATACTTTTCGCGAAGAAAGCTTTTTTATTGTAAGCAACATTTAACTGCCTTTTTAATCGAGTTTTGTTTGAGTATGTTTTTCCATTGCCTTTCAGGTTCTGAGTCAGTAAAGTATGTCAACAACTCCACTGGTACAATTGCTGCTTTAGCGACCCTGGTCGCTCTGTTGCTTGTTGCCCTGATTTGTGTTTTGGTTCATTTAAAGCTGAAAGCTTATAAGAGAGGTACAAAAAATAGACAGTGAATGGTTTGGGCGTGTACCAATTAACATGATAGACTAGTGATTGCATAACCTCTAAGATGATATTTGTAAGTCAAAAATATTATGGGTAACTGCTTGAACTCTGATAACATCAAATAATACTTTCTTGTAAATTTCGTTTATTTGTGATGCCAAAAAACAGAATACTAAACAGAACTAAACAGATTGCAAATCCGACTTTAGTATCACTCGTTTGACAACTTCATATTTCTCATTTAGAACTTTGAGTTTCTTTGACAAACATAAAAAACAAATTTGATTCGAATTACTCAGAATTTCTGTATGCATTCCGGTTCTAGACTCGTCGAAGCCCCCAGGGGAAGAATATGAGATGTAAGTAAATACACCTTTGGGCATAACTTGGAGCTTGTTTGTTTTAATGCGATTTAGATCGATTCGGATTTTTACACTTTGTCTTATATTTTTCATTTTTATTTTGTTTTCTTTTGCAGACCGTCTTGTGCAACAAAGGTAAGGCATTACTAACGTTAGATTTTTTGAACAGACCATTCGTGCCAGGTATCGCCTTCTATGCTTCTCTTTTAACTTTTTTTTCTGTTTCCCTTGCCGTTCCGGTGTTCATGTTTCAGAACCCTGTTGTATCAGGAGCAGGTGAACCGAGTGAGAGTGGGGAGAGCAGCAATCAGCAGACCAAACAATACATGCAGCTTCTACCAATCAAGACTCGAAAATCCTTCAAAAATCCTTTGAAAGAAAATGCGACGTCATCAACTTCGGATTATACCCCGCTCTCTCCTTTTACCCGCTCATGGGAAGTTTCTAGAAACACGGTAACAGTGAATAAAGTGATTGGAAAAGGTGCTTTTAGTCAGGTTGCCAAGGGAACAGCTACCGGTTTACCAGGAAGAAATGAGAAAACAATAGTGGCAATCAAAATGTTGAGAAGTATGCTAATTGTATTGCTTTCCTGTGGTATTAAATGGTGCTACAACGGATTAGCTTAATTCAGATTCTTACATAATTATTCCTAACATAATCCATTTATCACCTTCTTCCGTAAGCGAATGCCTCTCCGTCAGACAGAAAGGATCTTCTGTCAGAACTGAACTTGATGAAGCAGCTGAAGCCTCACTCTCATGTCATAAGACTCTTGGGCTGCGTCACTGAGGATGGTGAGTACGCAGGGATGGTTATGAAACGGTTTTCCTACTGAGTTTCTACTATATTTTTCTGCAAGATATTCAGTTCTAGGATAGGAAGTGGTAAGCGTCGTCTTTGATGTTTCAAGAACAGAACTGATTCAGCTTGCTTCAAGACGACATCGACTCTTCGACGACATAATTTTACAAACAAGATTTTCCAATGAAATAGATTTTCCAATGAAATAGCAGAATGGAGAAACATAAGGGCTAATTTCAATATTACAAACGTTGGTTAATTACAAATTCTTGTTTAGATATGGTCCTTATTCCAGTATTCCAGAAACTGATTGTTCTCTCGTAACGTCATCTGCTTTCAACCACATTTTTTGAACTACTTTTACTCACGAGTTCAGTTCGTCAACTAGAAACTGATGAAATCCTTAAAACAACTTTTGAAAAGTGTATTTGTCTTTTCTCTAGAGCCCCTTTATGTAATGATCGAGTACGTACCTTATGGGGACCTTCTTGGGTACCTGAGGAGGAGCCGTGGATTGAATGACACCTACTACAAGGACCCGGATGTAAAACCAAGAACTAGTTTAT
>JANVCF010185424.1:0-10441 GCA_025388745.1 Hydrozoanthus gracilis
GTAGGCAGGTAAGTAGTTAGGTTGGAAAGTAGGGAGGTATTGAGGTAGTAGGAAGGTAGGCAGGTAAGTAGTTAGGTTGGAAAGTAGGGAGGTATTGAGGTAGTAGGAAGGTAGGTAGGTAAGTAGTTAGGTTGGAAAGTAGGGAGGTATTGAGGTAGTAGGAAGGTAGGCAGGTAAGTAGTTAGGTAGGAAACGTGCGTATGTAAGTATGTATAAATGCATTTATGAAAAGCTTTTTACTTACGCTTATATGTTTGTGGTTGTGTTTGTGTTTGTGTTCCTGTTCTTTTTCGTGTTTGTAGAGTTGCATTTGAGCTTGTGTTGGTCTGCACTTGTGTTCTTAGAATATTGATTCATTAAGTATTTCATTCATATACTGAATATTGCTATGCAACCAATCTCTAAAGCATTCCCTGTTGAACTTGATTGACGTTTATAGCTAAAAGCGTAACTTTAGAAGAACGAAACGCCAGTCCCAACAAGGAACACGTTTTTCCTGAACAAAGAAGGCGGCGCTCTGTCAGCACAGAAAGAAACATAGAGGTTCTTCTTGTTGCTGATAGAAGTATGTACGAGTACTACAAGAAGGACAATCTGACGGAGTACCTGCTGACTGTCATGAACATGGTAAGACGTTTTTACGATATGTTATCTTCAACAACATTGATTGGTCTCCTTACGATTGGGGTTTTAATTCTAATGTATCGAGCACGGGTTTTAATTTCGACGTATACTATTATCATTTCTATCATTCTTATCCTCAGCATCATCCTTATCCTCGTCATCATACTTATCTTGTTCTCATCCTTACCCTCATCGTCGTCCTTATCCTCGTCATCATCATCCTTATTCTTATCCTTATCATCATCCTTATCCTCATCACCAACCTTATCTTATCATCATCCTTATCCTCATCGCCATCGTTATCCTTATTCTCATCCTTACCCTCATAGTCGTCATTATCCTTATTCTCATTCTTACCCTCATTGTTATCCTCATCATCCTTATTCTTGTCCTCATCCTTATCCTTATCCTCATCACCATCCGTATCTTATCATTATCCTTATCCTCATCATCATCCTTATCTTATCATCATCCTTATCTTCATCACCATCGATATCCTTATTTTCATTCTTACCCTCATCGTTATGCTAATCATCATCCTTATCCTAATCCTTATTTTCTTCTCATCGTCATCCTTATCCTCATCATCCTTATTCTCACCGTCATCCTTGTTCTCATCATCATCCTTATTCTCATCGTCATCCTTACCATGCCTTTACCATTACTATTGTCTTTATCATTACCGTTATCCTTCCCATTGCATTGGCATTAGCATCACAACGAGATAATGACCTTCGCTTAAACATCTTCACCGCGACTCTAACCCTATTCCTAACCTGACCTTTAGCACTGCCATCATCGTTTCTGTAATCATCGTGACAGTTAAGGTGGTAAATTCCTGTAAAGTCGTCTCCTTTTTTACTGTGTATTACGTTATGTGTTTGTGATTTTTAGGTGCATCCAACTTAGATATAGCACCTTTGTTCATTCATGTCTAGTGCAACAGGATACTGCCTTATACATGGTATGTACTAGTTCTACTCAACCAACTAGTTTTTTTCAGCGCAAGTTTGCCACGAAAGATATTTCATTTTTCAAGAAATATTTTTTTCATCTTTTAAGGTCAGCAAGGTGTTTAGGGATCCAAGTATAGGAGCGGCTATCAACATTGTGCTTGTTCGTCTCATGATTCTACAGACCGACCCCGTGAGTAACTTGGTATCGTAGCTGCAAGTAACGTAACGTACGGATGTGCAGATCTTTGACCTTTTCTGATCAGACTTCGGATAAGATCTGTTTCGCTATTGAAAGGTATTTAAGTAAGCCTCTAACCATCTTGCTATTTCACATAAATTCCAATATCACATCATATCAGATTAATCAAGCCCTTCATTTTTGTTCCTCTCACCGAAATATAAGCACGTGGCTTTTGGATTGTCTTTTTAGGCAATTAAATTTAAATTGAAGTTATTGTTCTTGTAATATGACTATAAAAATGAATAAACAAAAAAAAGAAATAAAGTAAAAAAAAACTACGAAAGATGCTGGTGCGCTCAAACTGAATCTGTTGTCAACGGACGCCTCATGCTAGACTTAGTTTACACTCTTTCGACTTGTTCTGAAACAAAATGTCGATATAACGAAATATCAAAGGAATCAGCAAAAGTTTTCCATCATATTAGGGTTTGGCTATATACGCTGCGATTCCATATTGTACAAATATTGTTGAACTCGTGGTGTATTTTTTGGTACTTGGGATTTCGAGTTTCCACTGCTACTACAAATTTTTCATTCTTATAAAATTTTGGCTTTGTTGTCTAGTACCATGTGATCTACTGATAACTAAAACGATAATTGCGCTTAGTCGGACCTGAGGCAACATATGTTTGCGCATCCGTATTGCTAATCATTCGTTAATGTACTGACCTGTATTACGGACTCAATGCCAGGCTGTAATTTTGCAAGAAATACTTGCTAAATATGAGTCAGGTCTTCTATTAGAACTTGAGTTCATTAAGAGTTGGATGTGGAACCCCAAAGATTTCAATTTAAACGCATGTGCGAATGTTAAGCATAGTCTCTCCTTTCGCTTTGGGAATAGATTTACCATTTCTAATTAACACAGCAAATACTTTGAAGAAGTAACATTTTATTTATTCTTGATACTTCTTTGTCATTACTTCCCCTCGGGGTAAACCATTTTCAGTTATCTCAAAAAGCAAGGGAATGGTTTTGGAAATCAGTGATTTGAGAAAATACTGTTATACCTGCTATAGTTATGATATTTTGTTAGTACATTTTGAAACAACCAAGAATCATATGAAACCATCAAATAAAGACCTTGTAGCAAACTCCTGTGTAAGCTCAACTTACTTTGTGATAATGAAAGATGTCCTTCATAATGATTCGGGTGGCGATAATTTGACTCAGGTGGTACTCCTCACTTTCTGTTTGGGTCATTTTCAGTTTTAGGGCAACCAATAACATTTTTTTTGCCTTACTCACCGTATCAGAAGTTGGACTCTTCTGGATCTAAATGCCAGAATGATAGCGGCGGCATTCGTGAGTTTTTGTTGCCGGGTTTTGCTTCTAAACAGTACGATGTTGCTCAGGAAAGGGCCAGCTTTCCTCCTTGATAATTTTTCTCTCTGACGGCCAAAGCGTTTTACAATCGGTCCTCCTGTTTTGATATTTGAATGTTATTCTGTTACAGCCTGACCTGATGATTAACCACCATGCAGATTATACTCTTGGCAGTTTCTGTCGGTGGGCAGCTCGGGTGAATCCCAGATCAGAAGGGCATCCGAACCACCACGACGTGGCCGTATTGATAACAAGGTAATAAATACACGAGTACTTATATTCACGCTATAGTATGATGATGATGATGATGATGATGATGAAAATGGTGATAATGACGAAGATGATGGGCATTTCTTATACTTGTGCTATCCTTAACTCTAAGCTTAACCCTTATTTTGATTGCGGATTCGTCTTTCGACCATGAGTAATGGTTGTGTTTACTGGCAATTATTCAAATGGCTGGTGTTTAATGTGCTTAAGATATATCGTTGGTTGATGTTATAGTTTATGATAAGTTCAGTTCTTTGTGACTTGTTTGGGTCTTGTTAAACTAAAGTGTACTTTTCCACTTTTGACAGACACGATATTTGTCGTGGAATTAACAAGCCCTGTGGAACACTAGGTAAGAAATGTTAAGATAACCAACGTATTTTTCCTTTGACCAGTGTAACAACTGTGGCCGTTTGGTTTCTAGGAGTCTCGCAGATAAACGGCCTGTGCACGAGGGATAAGAGCTGCAATGTAAACGAAGATAGCGGACTAAGTGTTGCGTATACTATCGCACATGAGATCGGACACAAGTAAGACATTTCAAAGGGTTCTTGAAACTTTTTACTATAAGGGTTGGGAAACATTGTTGTTGTTCATGTAGGGTTAAGTGCCATACCGGCATGAAAGAAAGCCATATTGTCGCCCGAGCAAAAAAATACTGAAAAGAGAACATTCTTGAGGTCCCTAGAGACTATGAAAACAATACACAACAGAGAAAAACAACAAAAACAACAACGATAAAGAATAACGTGTTTATATAGAATTTTTATTAACGTCGTACCAAACGTTAGACTTATTACTAACAACTGGGGTATCTTTTTTTGTTTTTTCACTGCCTCGTGGGATGCCAGTTTTTTCTCAACATCCCACTCTAACAAACCATTTGTTAAAATCAATAGAATTCGCCTCAGAATCAGTAGAATTCGCATGTACTCATTTATCTTAATTCTAATAGCAATACTCATTTTATTAAGTTTTCATTGATATGCAAAACGGAAGTGGTACATTGCGCTTATGTTGGCCACCATCAACTTACTCACGTAAGAGAGTTGGCGAGACAGTTTCAAGTAGGAATATCCGCAACTTAAGTTAATGGCGACTTAACTAGATGACATTTAG
Source organism: Hydrozoanthus gracilis (assembly GCA_025388745.1). Taxonomy (NCBI): domain Eukaryota; kingdom Metazoa; phylum Cnidaria; class Anthozoa; order Zoantharia; family Hydrozoanthidae; genus Hydrozoanthus; species Hydrozoanthus gracilis. The sequence continues at coordinate 4,537 of JANVCF010185424.1, forward strand.
CTTTCTGTTAACCGCAGTATGATTATTGGTGCCAGTTGGTCCGGCATTAAGGTAGTTTGAAAGCAGATATCACTCCCGTAAACACAATTAGTAAGTTAGGCAATATTGGTATAAGTACAAAAAACAACGAGGTTGCTATCTAGAATGTTCCATTGTGAACAATGAAAGTTTGGCATCTTGTGATGCATGAATAAGAGTGTGTTGATAATATAGTAACGAAATAAGACAGAAAGAGAACAATCTTAATGTGTTCTTCAGGCCGTAAGGTACACCGAGCTTAGTGTAACATCCTGTAAGACTACAACACCGAGTCCTTGAACATCTCGCTTGCCAGAGTAACTTCCCCATCGCTCAAACGCTGTGAGAACCATTGATGCTTACACCACCCTCAAAAACTGCTACGAGAAAAGAACATCTTTACTTTGGTTAATAAGAGTTGTCTTTTTCTCTTCGTTCATTTGTTCATTTAGGGACTTCTATCTATACCCTCTTCCTTCTCCCGTCCCCTTTACCCTCCGAACACAACTTAGTAGTACTATATTCATAGCTTAGGAATGTTGCATGATGGGTTCCAAAACCAGTGCGAAAATCAACCAGGCACCTCGCCCTACCTGATGTCGCCTCTGCTCCAGGCTCCTGGCCGACAGCAGTTGTGGTCGAGATGTAGCAGGAACTACGTTCGTAGATTTTTAAAGTGAGTCTCATTGATTAATGACTAATAAAGATTAATAATTGAAACATTATTTGCAGACCAGTTTAAGGCATCGTTTGTTTGTATGGCAGGGATCTAAAAACTATGTTTTCGATGTGTACAGAAAGATGCGTTCTTTTGGGGTTTGCCGTAGCAAGCATAACGCGTGGTTAAATTCAAATTAAGCGTTAACTTTTTTGGTTGACAGTTTAAAAAAGCTTAATAAGATACTCAGTATAAAAGTACTCAAATAATCTACCGCAGTACGCAGTCGCTAACCGCTAAACGACATCTGACGTTTTCAGTGTCACTCTTTTAATCAGTTCAACATGCATGATCTTTACAGTAAAGGCTGGGGTTGGTGCTTAAATGATGAACCGACGGCGCACAGTCAGTTCAAGTTCCCTGAGTTGTTACCTGGCGCGCTTTACGAGCGAGACTATCAGTGCCGCTTCATGTACGGGCCAGACTCTTCCTACTGCTCTGGCATGACGGTAAGTACGAGCGCAGCCAAAGCGGGTGTCAAACTAAACGTTCACCTTCAGATTGAACCTGCAAGGCGTTTGTTTAAATGTAGACTGCTTGCATAGAAGTTTACGTTATCCCAACATCCCTAGGGAAAGAGTTACTTTAAACGATCTTTAAAACAATCTTTACAGTTCACTGTTCAAAGGAAACATTGTTGGTTTATTTCAATCTTTCTTACCTAATGTTTCGCAGGGCTTGTTAACCACGCGAAAAAATTAACTGTCATAAATGTAAGATTACAAGTTGTATTGTTTATAAAGTTCCGGTTTGATTGCTTTTATGAAAAATGTTTCAAAAATGCGAGGAGTCTCAAAAGAAAATGTTCCCTGCACAGAGATTTAATTTCTACTTGAACGGGTGGGCTGGGTTTGCTTTGAGGTGTCTCACTGGTTTTTATATGTCTGTGTTTCTCTACTCAGACTTTTAAATTACGGGCAGTTTCACCTGCATATTTAACGTTTACCTTTATATCAAATCTTTTGACTAGGACGTGTGTAACACGCTTTGGTGCAAGGTTGGTCAGTCGTGTCAATCCAGACTTGACCCAGCGGCGGACGGGACAACTTGTGGTTTCGACAAAGTGAGCTTGCACGTACTACATTCGCATTGTAGCTCCTTAAATCTGATTGATGGTTTTTTTGAAGAATGAAAAGCTTTTTTCGAGATGATGAAATATGGGACGGGATTTATATTGTTGCAATCTATTTGAGGGGGGGGGGGGTCATCAGATACCAGGTCATGCCACTGAACTGGCAACTAACAGCGTGGCAATTTGAATTGGCATTTCAATTTTACCGAATTTTAGAGTACAAGTGAAAAGAAATTTTTTAAAATGGTAGATGGTGTGCATTTCATAGCTTCTAGATAAACCTACCAAAGTTAAAAACATTAACAATAGTTATTCTGCTGAAAAAAATTAAGATTACCTTTGAAACATTTTTTCGTGTTTTGAGGAACTTTGCTAACTAACCTTTACGTTACCCTTTGCTGGTTATTAGTGGTGCTACAAGGGGCAGTGTATCAAACGAGGGGTCATTCCGGAAAGCGTGGATGGTGGATGGGGACCCTGGACTAACTGGACAGAGTGCTCACGGACTTGTGGCGTCGGAATATCTTTCTCAGATAGGCACTGTGATAATCCTAGGTGCGAACTGTTTGTTGTTATCGCATACATAAGAACGATTGTTATCCAAGATGTTTCAAGTGAATATTTTATGGTTTAAAGTTTTTATTCCTAATAAAGGCGAAACTCAAAAAAGTTATTCTAGATGAGAAATTCTGATATGGTCTGGTAGGGTTTTACAATGTGTACTTTGTAAATGTGTCTTCATAGGATGTGACGAGGTATGTTTCAAATAGGTCAGATGGAACGTCACAAGGTATATTTAAATAGGTCGAACACTATGTCTTAATTGATCTTTGTATGTAAAGAAAAGTCCAGTTTTAGTCCTGTACGTAACAATATCTGTTATCTTCGCTGTAGACCGGCGCACGGAGGCAAATATTGCATCGGAAAATGGAAAAAGTTCCAACTTTGTAACACACAGGTACTCAGTCTGAAGCACGATATTATCACTGCTATCACTACTACTTGTACTTCTACCACTTATAATAGCAATATCAGTAATAATACAGTCATTAATGTCGATAGCAATGATAAAACCGAGACTAACCCAAATACCACACTACTGAGTACTAGCATTTATCGACGCGACATAGTTTTCTACAGCAGTTAGACCTCGGTAGGCGCCGAGCGGAAGCTAACTAGCTAGTTGTAACATTTATCCCCCCAGGGTCTAGCGCTAAATATATACCTCGACGCCGGGATCTTGACGCTTTGTCTCGGTATATGTCTACCGCTATTCACCTCCCCTTCGAGGAACAGTTATTATTTATTCGATAGAAAGTGGAGACAATATTTTTGACATCTTGAGTGATATCGTAATTCGTCTAGCTGATTTTACTGGTTATTATCACATAATTACAAGTACTACTTGTGTTTAACACACATCTCTGTCCCAGGACTGTCCTCCCAATTCGCCCAGCTTTCGTGAGGAGCAATGCTCGGTTTATAACGGTAGATCGCTGAGGGGCAAGTATTTCAAGTGGAAGCCAAAGTACCATCCAGGTGAGTGAAAAACCGCGAGTAGCCCTTGTTACTTAGTTTAATCCATGCGACTGCATATCTCTTTCGGGCTCTTTCTCTTTCTTACTCTTCATTTCAGTTTCTGTCTGGCCTAACAATATGAACTGGCTGGTTCTGGCCCGTGGCGAAAAGGTGAAAGGGCGAGCCCGCATTTCTCACCGCCATAACTTGCTAAGTTCCCACGCTTTGGTTGATCAGAGCATTTCTTGTTATTTCTATCTTAAGCTCTTTTTGTGTTTTCATTTTCACTCTTTGTTTGGATTTCCTTTTCATTGCAACCAAAGAAAACATCTTTAAATCTTGGCATGAATGTTTCTGAACTGGTTTATTTTTTCACGAAAAAACTGACATTCTGAAACACCGTTAATGACTTTCACAGCTGCAAACATTTGTTTTAAAAACAAAGCTTTTTGAACTCAAAACCTGCTGTACTAGTTCATTTCTCTTCAACGTTACAGATCGTCCGTGTGAGCTGCACTGCCAGCCTGACGGGCCTTATGGACGGTACTTTTCAAAGCGCTTCAAAGACCAAGTAAAAGACTGTACGCCCTGTCATCCGGGCAAACGGGATGTGTGTATCAATGGGAAGTGTGAGGTAGGTTGTGCCGGGTTAGTCTTGATAGTTTGGTATGTATGGCCTTGAAATGGTGGGAGGGGGGTTTAACAGGAGTTACAAGAGAACAGGCTACGTTATTATTCAAGAAGATTTCTACCAACTGGGGTAACAAGGCAGTGGTTAATTTGAGCCAGTACTAATATGTCGTATGGAGTTGAAGTCTGTTCGTGAACTCTGCAGTCACAAGAAGGGGGGTCCGTTGGATACCACATTAGTTTATAGTTATTATGTTTTATATGTGTCTACATAAATACTTTATACTACATAAATACTTTATACTTTTGAGATGTCGTTTGTTGTATAAACATTGCTGTAGTATGTGTCAGTTGTTTATTATGTTGCTCTACCAACAAACGCCGCAATCTCTGTCTTTAACAGCACGTCGGGTGTGACTTTGTCCTTCATTCAAACGCTAAAGAAGACAAATGCGGCGTGTGTAGAGGCGATGGAACCTCGTGTGAGACGGTCAAGTCTACATTCAACCAGCCTGTTGGAATAGGTACACTATTCTGTAGCCCTTCCTTAAATCATCCAACTATTATCACTCTTCATTCTCTTCTTCTATAAGGCTAGTGTCTCTAATACATAATCATTTTTCTGTTGTGTTCATCTGCGGTAAGTATCAAACACCTCAGCTATTTGCGACGAATTACATACATATATGGAAAACAATTGAGACTTGACGCACATGTTACTCTTTAGAAACGGAAACGAAAACCGAACTCACACCAAATTTGTAACAGGTTATGTGGAAACCGCTGTCATTCCCGCGGGCGCGCGTCACATCCGAGTTGAAGAAGTGGCAGGAGCGCCCAATTATCTGGCACTTAAATCTCCCAGCGGAAAATATTACCTGAACGGTCATTGGTACATTCAGTGGAGCGGCGAATACGAAGCGGCGGGTACAACTGTGCATTACACTCGGAAACATAACAAGGAAACATTTGTAGCTCAGGGGCCAACATTGGAAAAGATGCATATTATGGTGAGTAGGTTTACAACAATTTATTTAAGGGCTAGTTGGCCAGCAGGCACACAACCAATCTACAAAGTTTCGTTACAAATTCGAAGTGCGTTTTTAGTGTATATTCACTGAATTCCAGATATGCTTAGTAATATAGCAATTAGACAATTTTGTCTTGAAGTGTTATTTTTGTTGGTATGTCTTTTCTAATGTACTGAGCCAAGGGTTACCGAAATGTTTCAGAGGAGAAGGTTAAACCTTCACTGTAGGCGACTGGATGCCAAAGAAGCAAGATTAACCCCTTTACCTGTAACCCCGTTGTACTAGGACGTACTGAGGCATGCAGTGCCTTATAAACCCCAGATCGAGGATGCTTAATGTCACCAAACGTATCAAACAGTGCTATACTATGTCTGCGATTTTCTTGAACACAAATATGATATTTCTTGTTTAACCTTTGGAAACTAACAGGACATTTTGTGCTAGTTCGTAGTGGTTTTGTAACTTTTGGAGGCGTCTAGATCACTTAAAGAGGCAACTCATTCGGTTGCCAGTCGGCTAGCTTTGAGAACCCTACACAGCTTGCTGAAGAGAGATTTGGGTATTTATAACATCAGAAATAAGCACAATTTCAGAGCCAAGCGCTCATTTGATTGTTTGTTTTCTAGCTGTTATTTCAAACACGTAATCCTGGAGTAAGGTACGAATACACAATACCCAAGAACAAGAGTTCTCTTGAAGCCAAACGAGTATTCATGTGGCGTCATAAGGACTGGACTCTGTGTACAGCCTCCTGCGGTATAGGTCAGTGGACTACATACAGTATAGATAATATGGGGGGGGGTATAGGTCAGTGGATTACTTACAGTATGGGGGGGTTATAGGTCAGTGGATTACTTACAGTAAAGATAATATGGGGGGGGTATAGGTCAGTGGATTACTTACAGTAAAGATAATATG
>JANVCF010185435.1:0-10440 GCA_025388745.1 Hydrozoanthus gracilis
ATGAAAGGGAAAGCCTAAATATATAGCAAAGCGTTTAATGTATAGTCCCTCGGGAAACAAGACAACGTCGGGACTCTCGAGAAAACAAGCTAACTTTTCCCTGGGGACTATTCATTAAGTGCTTAATTGTTTTTGTCGCAACAATCCATACAATAAATGTCAAAATATGTTTATCCTTGTCGCTAACTCTGTGCTGTATGCCAATTACTTTTGCTCAAGATAACTGAGAAGGTGCTGCCTTTGCTCTTACATCTGCAAACGGTTAGACCTTCGCGTCTTCTCGGAAAAGGACGCTTTACCTATAAACCCCTGGGGGGGGATAATTCCTTAACCTTCAATGTACGTATTGCGAACCCAAATCAGTTTTAGGATACCCCCTAACATCTTGGTCATCGTTGCTTTGTTTAAGTGACTGATATTTGGTTTTAAGGATCTTGTCAAAGAAAATTATTTCTTAGACATATACATTTTTGTTTATGGGACACAAGCGTGTGATCTTTTGTTGAAACTCCACTTTGTTTCATACCACAAACTCAGTGTTAACATAACGTTAAACAAATCGGAAATACCATTACATTTTTTGTTTCTTGAGCTTGGCCTTCTGCCCACTTTTAACGGATACAACTCTATAACATACGAACATAATAGCGATATGAATTTTATTATGTTATCAGGAACCACTCTCTAATTTACTTTCATAAGAGAAAGAGTTAATATATATGAAGATTTTTTGTTGAATAAATGTAGAAACTGTATTGGAACACAACTTGAGTGACGTATGCTATAATATTCACAAATAGTTTTTCGCACTTTTTTGTGCTTTCTTTTTTAATTCTATTCTGCTGTGTCTGCTTGCGACTCGATCGCTCCCAGTTTTGCAATGAAAAAATTGTATTGTTTTGTGCTGTATTGTATTGTGTTGTATTATGTTGTACTGCATTGTATTTTATTGTGCTCTACTTTATTGTTTTATACTGTACTGTATTGTGCTGTACTGCAATGTACTGTACATATATTACTGTATTGTGCTTTATTGTATTGTTTCATTTTGTGCTGTACTATACTGTGTGTTGCGCAGTACTGTATTGTTTAGTACTGTTTTGTGCCGCATTGTACTGTATTATTTTGTATTGTACTTTATTGTATTGTTTCAAATTGTGCTGTATTGTAATGCTGGTATTGTGCTGCATTGTACTGTATTGTGCTGCATTGTATTGTTTTGTACAATGCTTCATTTTGTGATGTATTCTACTGCGTTGTATTGTGTTGCATTGTGCTGCATTGTTTTGTATTGTACTGCATTGTATTGTGCTGTATTTTTATTGTTTTGTATTGTGATGCATTATATTGTTATATCCTATAATGTAATATACTGTGCTGTATTGTACTGTGTTGTACTGCATTGTGTTTTATTGTGCTCTACTTTATTGTTTTATACTGTACTGTATTGTGCTGTACTGCAATGTATTATATATATCGTACTGTATTGTGCTGTATTGTATTGTTTCATTTTGTACTGTACTGTATTGTGTTGCGCAGTACTGTATTGTTAAGTACTGTTTTGTGCCGCATTGTACTGTATTATTTTGTATTATACTTTATTGTATTGTTTCAAATTGTGCTGCATTGTACTGCTGGTATTGTGCTGCATTGTACTGTATTGTGCTGCATTGTTTTGTATTGTCCTTTATTGTATTGTTTCACATTGTACTGTATTGTATTGTTTTGTATTGTACTTTACTACATTGCTTCATTTTGTGATGTATTCTACTGCGTTGTATTGTGCTGCTTTGCTTTGTATTGTACTGCATTGTATTGTGCTGTATTTTTATTGTTTTGTATTGTGCTGCATTGTATTGTGCTGCTTTGTTTTGTATTGTACTGCATTGTATTGTGCTGTATTTTTATTGTTTTGTATTGTGCTGCATTGTATTGTTATATCCTGTAATGTAATATATTGTGCTGTATTGTACTGTGTTGTATTGTGTTGTACTGCATTGTATTGTTATATCCTGTAATGTAATATATTGTGCTGTATTGTACTGTATTGTACTGTGTTGTATTGTGTTATGCTGCATTGTATTGTTATATCCTGTAATGTAATATATTGTGCTGTATTGTGCTGCGTTGTACTGTGTTGTTTTGCTTTGTATTGTATTTTATCATGGTGCATTGTATTGTCCTGCATTGATTTGTATTGCTCTGTATCGTAATGTTTTATGCTGTATTGTACTGTATTGTACATATAATCCTATAACCGAGTGCGATGGCTGTCCGGGAAAATATTTGCTTGAGATCTTCCACAGTACAAACTAAGGGAAAAAGTTAATACTTCCACGGGCAGACCTGACAAACGAGGTTAAAAAGATAATTATTAAAAAGCTTCAGTAGAGGGCAAACGATTAGCTCGCGTTAGCGAGAAATCAGTCCAATAACTCTCCCGGTCTTTTACGGGAAGATATTGGGCCGATTTCGACCAATCAACGCGCAGGATTTGTTCATTGGCCGTATACATTGGACTTTCAATGTAACAGTTAATTGTTTTATACTGTTATGTATTGTGTTGTACTGTTATGTATCGTATTGTATTGTACTATTATGTTTTGTATTGTATTGTACTGTTATGCATCGTATTGTATTGTACTGTTATACATCGTATTGTATTGTACTGTTATGCATCGTATTGTATTGTACTGTTATACATCGTATTGTATTGTACTGTTATCTGTTGTATTGTATTGTATTGTATTGTACTGTTATGTATCGTATTGTATTGTATTGTACTGTTATGTATTGTATTGTACTGTTATATTTTGTGTTGTACTGTTATCTGTTGTATTGTACTGTTATCTGTTGTGTTGTATTGTACTTTTATGTATTGTATTGCATTGTACTGTATTGTTTAGTATTATATTGTTATCTGTTGTTTTGTATTGTACTGTTATCTGTTGTATTGTATTGTACTGTTATGTATTGTTATGTATTATGTTATCGGCATTTACTTTTTGCAAAAAGAAACGAAAATACAAAAAGAAGTTCTAGCGTGAATACCGCTTGCCACATGTACTTTTATTTTCGATTCTTTGCCAAAAGAAAGGCAAAACCCACGAACTTGAATCATTACAATCCGGATTTTGATTAATTCATTAAGGCCTCGTCGTGAGTGGATCTACTTAACTCGTAATGATAATCCAAATTTGGATTTTGCAAAAAAAAAAAAAAAAAAAAATTTTTTAATTTTTCGGCTCAGAATCTCTATTTAGATTTTTCCCAAAGAGATGCAGCCTTACAACCCTGTGCTGTTGCTAATTCCAGTGTAAATAAACGAATGTTTAGAGGTTCAAGAAACGTTTGTGTTCAAAGAAACACAATTCTGATAAGCTCTCGCCTTTTTATGAAGTCAAGGGTCACACCTCTCGAAATCATTTGTTTTGACAACCAAGAGCAGTTACTGCGTGTTCAGGTTTTCAGTTTTCTTCCTATGGTTATACTGTTTCCACTCTTTGTTTCTTAATGATTCATGTAAGTTATCAACAATATAGTTTTCTCAGGGATCGCGACTACTGAAGAAACCGAATCATATACAGAGTATTTTCTCTTGTTTGTACAAAAAACAAATGTTATTGATGGTTATTTCTCATATTAGATTGCAGAGCAGCTGTATTAAGCTCTAGAGTTTCTATGTAAATATACGTGATGCAAAGGCATTGTTATGGAAATAAATTTTGGTAGTTCAGTTTCATCTGTCCGTTACACTTTGTAAGCTTAGTACAGAGATCTGGAAAACGCAGCTTATTTTGCTCTACAAAGTGTCAACAAACCTTTAGGTGCATTACAAAGAAAGCACTTTCCGATTTATTACGATATTATGGGGTCAATAGCAAATACTAGAATCATCTTTGGGTGTTTTTAAAACAAAACATACGATTTATAAATTTCTCCATTTGCGCTGTGATGCACCTCATGTAACTTAAATTTATATGTGATAAAGAAAAACATTTATTTTTTTTTGCTGCCGAAATTGCAAAATGAAAACTTTTACTAAACTGTTTATCATCTCTGTGGCTCTGATTACATACTGTATACTTGGAGCAATGATGTTTGTTTATGTGGAAAACTTGTACGGGAGGAAGGGAAAAACGTGTCCATCTACACTGGCTTCCAATAAGACAACACTCTTTTATCAAGAACTGAGAAACAACTATAGCTGTTTGAAGACCCTTTCAGATAAGGACTTAAAAAGCTTGGCTCTTTCGTTTGAGGCCATAAAGCTTTTGCAGAAAGACGACAAAACGTGGAAATTCCGGGATGGTCTTGACCTAGTGGTTGAAACGCTTACGACAATTGGTAAGAAAAAATATATATTTTTTATTTTAAACATTTACTGATTGATATCGTGGTTTCCATTGTTTTTTTTTTCGATCGTTACATGCAAAGGAAACTGAAATATTGTTTCCCGAAGCCAGTTGTTGATGGCTACCATGAAAACAACACAAAAAGAGGCAAGAAAGATTTCTTGTTAAGTTATTGTTAAGCTCAGAAACGTATTGAACGTCCAATTAAATTCAAATACACGGAATATTCTTTCCTTACTCTAGGTTTGCTGTTTGTAACAACATAAGGCCAAACGTTAATCTAAAAAATGGAAAAAGTTGTTGTAACGAAAACAAAACTCAGTGATTGTAGCAAAAGAATAATTTTGAAAACCGATTTTTTACTGCTTTACAGTAAATCAAACTTTTTTCAAAGCTTAGAATGGTTGCTAGGCGAAGTAATTGTTTGCAAAAAATAATCTTTTTGTTCGATTGCAGCTGTTAATTTCTAAGCTATACCCAAATCAAATTTTTCGGGCATCATATTAGTAGTTATGTAGAGTATAGCCTTAAGTTTCTAAATACGTTTTTTTCTGGCAACCAATACGTACTATATTTCGGAAGGAAGTAATAATGCAAAGAAGATCCAGTGCGAAATAAATCTTACAACACAAGTTTCTTGTTTATTAAAATCGATGCCAAACAGTTTATGCTATGTTAATACATTTACATCAAGCTGTGTGGTGTAACAAAGACCCTATCTTGCCTTTCTTTTTGATTCCACCTGCACTCCTTTTAGTTTTTAAGAACTATTGAGGCTGTAAACACTCCAAATTTCAAGCAAGAGTACAGGACAGACTAAAACATGCCGATCTTAAAGACACTAAGAATAGTTAAACTACACATACTGAGTAAATTGGAGAAAAACTGTATCATAACTATAACATTAATAAACATCAGTTCGATAAAAAGTTATTAAAACGCTCTCATATGATTGGAGAAAATTAAAACACATCTGTAAATTAACACGCATTGAGGAACTGGGTGCTAGCGCAATAACGCCAGATAGCTCCTGCAAATTGGGATTTAAACAGGCAAGTACTGGTGCTTGAAGCCTAGCAGTTATTCATATAAACATAAATATCAAAGAAAAGAAAAACACGTAGTCTCGAGAAATACATTGTGGTTGAAACCGTCAAAGTATTTGAAACTAGAAAACGCAAAAGAAGCAGACTTGTCTTGTTGAGTATTTAAAGTAAAGAACAACATTTTTTAGTTTGCAAAACATGTTTCTTTCATGGGTCTGAACATATTCAGTGGTAACTGGGAACAGATTTGCATATGATGTTTTTATAAAGACTAGCTGCGGTAATTAATTAAGGTAAGTACAATTATAATAACAACTCTTGAAGTTTCTGCTAGTTAAATATAAATGAAACAAATGAAAATTATAAACCATTACGAGAAAAGACTTAAATTGACATGAAAAAACTGCTTATTGGATTTGAAGAGCCTCATTGATTTTGAGTTTAAAAACAGAGCGAGCAGAGTCAAGAATGGTGAAATTGCAAATATTTCTACAGTCGTCTCAACTCTGCAAATGCTTCAAAACATGAGACACTCTATCCGTTGTCAAATGCTCTCGTGGCAAATGCTAGAAGCTGCTGCCATTTTAAGGTAGATTATCATCCAACGGCCCAATATTGTATACGTTTTTATGAAATAGAAGATACGGGTAGTAAAAAAGGTTGAAGATGTTCAGCAATACGAGTAGCAATCAAGGATGTATTGGAAGTGCTGTGAGCTCTAATGCAGTTGTGTTTCTGGTTTTATCATCAATGATCTCAATCATTCTCTCTCTAATTCATTTAGGTCTTTGTTTATGTGACCTATGAAGATTTCCAAGTTTCTTCAACAAGCTTTCTTGTTTTATGTTATCAACAAGATTTCATAACTAAAGCAAAACGTGGAAACAGCTCAAAACAATGCTAGTGAACAGCAATGGGAATCGTACAATCAGCTTTTGTAAGTCCTAACTACCAGAACCAATCAGAGAGCGCAAAAAGTGCTTTTCATGTTAAGTCATCTAGTACGTTTTTCTTACTATCCGATTCTGCTTTCTTTGTATTTGTTCGGGATGAAGTTTGATCACGTGTTAGTTTGAAGTGGAGGCAGCTGCCAGAGTAAACAAGATAAAGTACCAAAGGTCAGCAACAAAAACAACAAAAAATATATAGAAAATTGATTTAGAGATCTAGAGTTCTTAATATTTTTTCCATTTCCTCTGAAACGAAAAACGATCACGCGCGGTTGTTTGAGTTTGATAATTTTGACTCGAGGAGTCACAAACAAAATTACAGGCAATAGGTCTCGAGGTCTATCATCCGTGCCTACGGCGGACTAACGTCGTTACCCACAAAGACGCGAGGGTAGGGTAAGCCATTTGCGGGTGTTAGAGCAAAAACATCACCTTTTCCTTAATACTGGCAATCGAACCCAGGCCTTCAGGGCTGCATTAAAACTGTCACCTTACCAACTTGGTTAACCAGGCAGCGGTTTGGCTGCAGATGAGTTGGGCGCAGATGTCGCAACAACAACAACAACAACAATCTTTTTATTTGTAACCTTGAAGTTTTCATTACAATACTTAATTGTAGAATCATTCAATATACAGAAGGTACCATCCCAAACGAATAACTAAGGAGCTAAAATTGAGTTAGGACTAGGTTACAGGTATACATTTGATTATAGAAGAGGCAGAGGTACAATTATTACAGGATTAGGAAATAGTTAATTCAATATAATACACGTACACATACACACACACAACAAACAACTAAAGTTAAATAAGAAGAATAATATCGGAGGAAACTATGAATAGTTGTGTAAACTAGCTATAGGTGAAACTTTGATATTCATAACTTTAGCGTCAGTACCATATTATTATTTCAATTTGTATTTTTAATGAAGGAACTTAGAGTCAAAAACAAATTCCTGAAAGAATAAACTACTAGTATTCCTTCAGGAATCTACTTTTTATTTGAGATTTAAATTTTTTGAAATTAGGGATCTGATTGTTAAGATTGTATTCATTGAGTGCATTCCATATTTTTGGACCTTGGAATTTAATGCTGAATTTGCAATAATTTGTACGTGGTACAAAACTAACCTTTATCTTTTTGCTCATTTTGATACAGAACGGGAGGAACTATCAAGAGTTGTAAAAATTAAGAATGAAAGAAAAGAAAACAGTTTTTTAGCTTCGGTTTAGCATATTGCCAACAGGGGCTTAAAGTCACTGATTTGTTCCACTGGGACAAACTGTGGTTCTTTTTTTGTTTCAGGATACGGGAGTTCACCACCAACTACCACAGCAGGTCGGATCCTACTCATTTTCTTCAGCCTTCCTGGAATTCCTTTATTCGTGTTCTTCCTACAAACGTGCGGTCAGCTGTACAGCGCCTTAATCAGACGGACTATTGAAGCTGCTGAAAGTAAGCTCTTCAAAACCAAAGAACCAAAGCACATCGATATTAAAGTCTTGGCTTCGTTGTCTGCACTTTCATTTATTTTCATTTTACTTGCACCATTTAGGATTGCAGAGAGAAGGGGTTGGAGTTATGTAGATTCTTTGTACGCGTTCTATACCACTTTCTCAACCGTTGGTTTTGGTGACGTGAAGCTCAAGCTCCAAGGCTGGAACTTCGTTTCAGTAGTTGTTTCCCTGACTTTTGTTTCAGGTGTTTTGGATGCCGCTGTTTCCTTGATTAAAAAAGGTGCCGAACATCAAAAAGGTGGTGCAAACAGACGAAACTCGATCGCTGTTGAAAACACTTAGACAGAGAAACAAGCCAAAAGCACAAAGTACGAAACAAGCATGGTGCATCTAAGAAGACCTTGGAACGTCTTGGAATCGAAGGTTTCGAAAAACAAGTATTTCCACTTGCGGTGAGAAAGAAATTTCTAAGCCTTATAAACACTTAAAGTTAATACAATTAACTTAACCTTTTCACGTTCTCCAAAGTACTCCTTACAATGCATCCCAAGGCGCTCAAGATACCAGAAAGCTTTCTTGGTGATTGAGAAAGATGGGATGATATAAAGAATGGGAAGTCAGGATGGCCGAGTGGTTAGCGCTCGCGCCTTCCATCTGTGGACCCGGGATCGAATCCTGGGTTTGCATGTGGGCTGAGATTTGTCGATCTTCTTCTGACTCCGAGGGTTTTTCTCCGGGTTCTCCAGTTTTCCTCCCTCCACAAAATCGACTTTCACGCCGAGATCTGCACCGTCGAGCAATTAAACAAAAGCCACTGTCTTGGGAGAATGGGCAACCACACCAAGCCTAACGACGATAAGTAAAGATTTATTATTACAATACCATCCAAATAACTCTTTTAGGTTGTTTTCTTTTAGGTCTACATTGGAAAAAGCTCAAGCTTAAATAGAGAGAACAGTTTTGTTTTCACACAAGATGTAACAGATAAAAACTCTCTCTAATGAGCGTAGCCCACAAATGGAATTAAAAGTGGTAAAATTCAGCCCAGGTGATAAAATGACTTCCATGGACTTGTTTTGTCCAGGTTTAAGAGCGAGAAAGTGATATTAACATAAGCAATTGTAATATTTTGCAACTGTAGTGAAATTGCTCTGGAATTTTTTCAGTAAATTCTCAGTTTTACTACGTAACTCAGCTCTAGTGTATTTAGAATACTGAAAGAAACAGCTGCCTCTCTACTAGATTAAGCCATGATAAGTCTACGGGTTGTTGCATTTCTATATTGTGTATCAACAGTAAAAATACATCTTTGTTCTACCAGGGAGGTGCGCCTCCCTGGTTTTACTCAAATCTGCAAACAGAGCTGTTTCGTCCTGTTAGAGTTCACCAGTGCAGCTTAGAGTAGGTCATTTCGATGCTGAAGTTATCAACGAATAAGCTACTTTATATTGGAAATTAAATGAAAGAAACACATTCCTTAAAGAATTTTGAAACTATTAAACACATTTGAAACTTCCATATTACAGTTTGCAATTTTGCGGTTTCCCAAAATCATTCATGGCTGCTTTTTGTAAGAGGCCCGAAAAGTGGAACATGCATGTACTCTTTCGAGATCACTTAATAGTCTATGTCTTTATGAAATAACATTGCAAACAGACACCTTACATTCATTGATAATGATAATACTAATACTACTTTTACTAATAAAATAAAATGTTGTTCCCATAATTTTAAATACATTTTGGGCGGGACCAATGCAAGGGAGAAGGCCCTGGAAATGAAACTCTTTACTTGTCACCTGCTCAAGTAAATTCAACCGCTGGCTGTTTACATCGCGGACACAATTTCTTTTTTATTGCCTTCCCGAAAGTAACGCCCCCCTTCCCTCCCCCTGAAAGTAACGGCCACCTGATAGTAGCGGCTTGCTTTGCCGGTAGTCTGTTTTGTTTACTGTTTGTTTATCGGGCTACGTTACATTGCAGGAATATAAATATCAATGGAATTGACGTTTAAATTTCGTAAAGTTGCCCTCTTTGTCTGAGACCATGCATTTCGAGCTGCAAACGCTTTTTACCTGTCCGGCCCCTTTTGCCGGCAAATCTCGAAAGTAACGGGTTCGTTCTTTTCGGATTCTACGGTAATTTTTTTCCCTTAATCGCTGCTTTTTCTGCAGTCAAATTCCTTCAAAAAAAATTAATCTACAAAGCTGTTGCGAAACGTGCGTATTAAGCAACAGTCTATCAAACGGTTCCTGAAAGGATACTGAGCTTCTACATGAGACCGAGGCGAAGATTATATTGCATATTGGTACAGTTAGAGAGGTGGAAACAACAGGCGTACTAACAAGTCACTTTCTTATGGTACATTCCTCTAACTGTACCAGGAAACCTTTCGCCTCGGTTTCATGTAAAGATTGGTTAGGGAAGAAGTCAAAACAACGGTATTTTTAAGGAACCCAATTTTGTCGGGGGAGGTTGTGGGTGGCGGCACATACCCCCTACCCCACCTCTCCCCACTTTTTCAGAGCTCAATTTCTCAAAACCTGATTTAGGGATATTGGTTTTTTATTGTATTATAGACTCTTCCCTCCACAAAGAAGGCGTTGGTGCAAGCACTTTATCAATATTTATT
>JANVCF010185446.1:0-10438 GCA_025388745.1 Hydrozoanthus gracilis
AGATAAAGTACTATAGTGCAGATAGTCGTACGGCAAATAAAACTACATTTAACTTTTACACATTTAAAGTTCGAAACAAAATTACTATAGCTTCAAACTTAACGTTTGCGTGGTAGATTTCTTGTACATTTCTAGATCTGTCATCTAACATTGCGTGTCAGTTTTGGCAACTTTTCAGTTGTGGCATTTGACATTACTCTTCAGCTGGACTCTGCACACCGAGCATCAAGTAAATCGCCTGACACCCCATTTCCAGGTTCTGTACCGGTTTCTCAGTCAGAGCCTCTTAAATACACGTGTAAACAACTTCAATCGAACATTTGTTATGTCAATGTAAGATTTAAAACCTTGGATTTAGTCCCATGCAAAACCAATTGATCTAAATTTTTGGTAATACACTATCGTACATGTAAAGTGAAGAATTGCGGTCCTTGCTAAATACGTCAACATATTTGAACACGAAAAAGTTCTGAGCAAATATGATATTTAAATCCGCTACAAAACATACGTATGTAAATCTAATTAGATTTTTGCTTTGTACTTTACCCTGTAAGCAAATCTGTAGCAAGTGCGGTCTTCGCTACATTTGCCCATTTACCAAAACATGCGTTAAATAAAGACATTTGCTGCTCGATAAATCCAGAGCAAATACGAGTTAAATTTACTATTTGGTCGGATTTGATCCCCTGCAAAGTCGACGTAAATATATACTTTTGCTTTGTACTTTACCCTGTGAGCAAATCTGTAGCAAATGCAGTCTTCACTACATTTAACTTGCCTCCATACCAAATATGGCGACAAATGTTGACATTTGCTATTTGTCAAATCGATGCAAATCTTAGCAAATGTGGCATTTACGGTGGCTTTTCTCCGCATTTACAGTATACGTAAATCCAATTTTTCATCCAGTGGATACAGCTCACTTTACTCAATATGTAGATTTTAGACAAAACACAAGCTTACATCTTCATATGTGTTAAACGGAGAAAGATCCAAAGAAATACGTAGAAGATAACATCATGTTATTGTAGCTTCGGATGTGCGCAAGCTAGATTTTATATAGCAATCTTTTCAAAAAGTTAATTATATATTTATTAAGATACTTATTTCAGAGCCATATAGTGCAGCTTTATTCACTGTGGTAGCTATGCACAACAATATAAGGGACGGACCATTACAAAAGTGATTTGGGGGGGGGGAGAGAAAAAAAATTCTTGCAAGGTCATTTGGCCGAAAAATAATTCAAAAAGAAATGAAGAAAAAAAAACTCATGCAGGTGAGGTGCACGATCAGGCTGACAAACTGTATTTGACTGATTTTTTTGGTTAATTATGTCTGAAAATGGGCCAAACATGCGGATTAGAAAAGCTAAATTCCAAAATCTCCCGGGCAGCACATCCCCGGACCCCCCTAGATTACTCGCGTCTTGGCGTTCGATTATAAAAGCAGGACCAACTCTCAACTGTTTCCGCCGGCCCCAATTGTGAAGCCACTTGATACGGCAGTTTCGTTGGATCTGGTAAAGTTCTTGTTTGCCCTATTCAATTCTTTCTACAAGGGGAAACGGAAGTTCCTCCATTTTTGGGCTGATATACATTTGCTGTACACCACCATTGTCATGGACACTGACTGTAAAATATCCTTGCCAAAATCAATAAAAAAGGTTTCTAAGTGATAAAAACGAACCGTACTTATAAAATAGCTTCCTGATTGATTTGTTTGCATTTTAAAAGCAAGTATATTTTGAAAGCCTATTTCTCAACATATTAGAAATAATTTAGTGGCATCTTGTGTGCGCACACACGTCGAATAAGTATAACTCTCTTGGAATAGTTTCATTTTTTTTATGGTTTTTGGTTTATGTTTTTGGTACTATTAAGTACAAACCAGAGACATAAAACACACACCGGCGATGTGCTGTTAAACTTTGCCCTACCGTAGACACTTTTTTACTTGTTTTTAGTCCCAGTGTTATAGGTCTTTAACAGCAAGGGTCTTCGTACAGTGTTACATAGGACACTTGTAAAAACAAAGTTCAGGCGGAGGGTTTCATCCAGAAATAGAATGAGGTGAAAAAAATTTCTTTAAACGAAAATACTCCCCCACCCGATCCCCAATCATTTTTGCCGTGGTAACGGTCCTTCCCTTAAAAGGATGACCTCATATACGACGTCACCAATACCTCACAAAGTAAATTTTATGATTAAATTTTCATTTGCTAATGTTTTTATTTTATGTCGTTAATTACTTATCTTTTTTCTGTGTTAAAAATATATCAAAATATCAGTCAAAAATCATTGGAGCGTCATCATTAACTAACCTCACCTAACTCCAAAAGTGATTAGTTTTCTTATTTAGCGGAGGGGCTCGGCCCTTTACTGATAAATAAACAAACTCGACTCGGTTATTTAATCTCATTAACCGATTTAGTTCCGATGGCATTAGTATATTAAAAAATGGGATCGTTTTCCTCCGAAAATAATCAAGCCTTAAAATCAAGTTAGTCTTTTCAACAGAAGAGCTATTTTTACAAAGTATTCGCAAAAGCAGAAATTGGAAGTCAAATACAAACTGATAATGGCAATAAAACCTCGCAGATTTACTGTAATTTTCATTGTTTTCACTTTCTTTCAGTTATTTATTACTAAGGGCTTGATTATATGGAACGGGCTAGCCCAGTTCAGCGGGTTGAAACCATGACTTCAGCTCGGTATTACATAAAACGAGCCGGGCCGGGCGGGAGTTTTGTAAATTTTACAAAATGGCGGAATTGCGCAAGAAGTGAGGCTTGTCGACTAAACAAAGCGAGGCCGGACAAGCCCGTTTGTGCAGTTATATGAAAAAAAAAATTAGCCCGGTTCGCCAGGATCCCTGACGGTTGTTACAGAGTTCTCGGTAAATCGGGCTGAAACTTATTAATGTAATCGCGAGTCTGTTTTTTTTTACAGAGCTAATACTAGTAGCCGGGATCTCGGTAGAAAATCTCAGCCCGCTCAACCGGTCTAGCCCGCTCCACATAATCGGGGTCTAAGTGTAGTTCGAACAAATTAGTTAAAATTTGATTGATGACTGAGTATACTTATACTTTTAATACGTAAGCGATAAGAAATTTCGGTTAAAGTTTGGTACATTTACATGACAATGAACATCCGCCAGAAAACATGTTTTGCGTTTATGTACCATATGTTGTTCATAATAATGGAGCGTGAAAACTTTCAATAAATATTTTGTGTATCATTAATCTTTCAAAATTTTGTTGAAAACAGCTGGATAGGTGGAAACCCATTAACTTGTACCTGCTCTTTGGCCAAAGCCTTCAAACAAGCTCCAACTGTTAAGGGATTTCGTAGGTGGTTTGGTTCGGAACCAGGGTGCTCCAACCTACAAGTCATCTTTAAGCGCTTTCTTCAGCAGTTTACAAATCGATCGCTCTCCCAGTGCGGTAAGTCTCTCCAATTCTATGGCACAGCACAACACACGTGATACAACACAAAAGAGATGTTGCAGTAAGCTTGTGCCATGGGTCGTTTTCCGATATAAGCAAGATTAAACATTAAGGGTTGTTAAGTTTATGCTCCTTTCAATACCACATCATTATAATGCACTCAAAACAGACTAAAAGATTATTTGGGAGCCTATAGGCAACATAGTTTTGTATAGATCTGGATCTAGTTTGTAAAAAAGGTTTAGTCCCACCACAAAACAAATGCTTAATTGCAACACCCCTACCCACCCACTCCCCTCCCTATACCAATCAGATTTATCACTTCAAAGTGTTATAATAGGATTTATGGACACATACCTAAACTCATTAAGTTATCTTTTAGTATTAGGTAAATTACATTTATGGAATTGTCGTGAGAAAACCATAATACCGACTGTTTCAAGTTTCAAACAATTAATCGAGCGCAAATATCACACAGAAAATTTTATCGCGGTCAAAAATCATTCTGAAAAACGTTTCAAATCTAAATGGGCCTTTCTTGAAGAATACTGGTCTACCCAGCCGATACCAGAAATAGGAGAATAAGTTCAATCATGGAGAGAAAGACTATGTAACAACCCCAAGTACAATTATTTTAAGCACATAGCAGTTGTAAAAACTCAAAGACATTGCAAAGAAAAATCGTAAATTGTTGTTGATAAGATTACTGAATAAAATGTGTTTAGCGGAAAACAAAAATTGTTAAAATGCAGAAGTAAGAAGATATATTTCTCATTTTTTATGATAAGGAACTACTTTTTACCTTGGTTTGTCTTTTACAAGCAACTTTTTACAGTTTTATTATTTTTCTGTTGTTCGGGCTATCAATCAAACGTTTTTCAGAGACCAATTAAAACTTTCTTATAAATCTAAAAAAAATCTTTGTATTAGGTGTGGGACTTAATGGTTCCCGCGTGGATTCAACAGGAATCGTCTCTGTTAATAACGACAACTTGTGGAATCCAGTGTGCAGTACTTCGTGGAACAAGAAAGCTGCTGACCTTGTTTGCAGTGCGTATGGGTTTAAAGAAGCTCAAGAATGGAATGTAAGCGACACACCCTTTGAAATTGTAAACTATCAAACGGTTCAGGCATCGTTCAACTGTACTGGCATAGAGAGGAGGGTCGAGGATTGCATGACTATTGATAAGCGGAAGACTGTTTGTGCAAAGAAGTCACTTGCTGCTATTGTCTGTGAAGGTAAGTAACGCATGTCCTAAAGCAGGGACAAATTTGAACAGTAAAACCTGATATTGATACAACTTCAGTTTCTATCTTCAGTATGGGGCTATAACAGACTGGTATGTAGTGTTCATAAACTTAATGAAAGAGCAATCCTTTAAAGCGATCAACACATTTAAAAATCGGCTTTCTGAGCCTTTTGAGTTGACATACAATTTGGTCGTTTTACTAGTAAAGCTTATTCACGGGGGAGGAGAGGGTGGAAAGTGTAATGATAATAATAGTAGTAATAATAATAATAGAAATGATAATAATAATAATAATAGTAATAATAATAACAATAAAAGTTTATTGAACACTTACGGCAGTTAAACTGAATAAACAGAGAGATTGACAAGTATAGTTTTAGCTTTCTATAACAAAATAAATCGGAAAATAGTTACAAAAAAATTTTAAAGTTTAAAATGTCTTGTGATCGTTATACCTTTTTAGTGTCAGTAATGGTTTTGTCATTGCTAATTAGTCCTTACTTTGTAAGAGATTGATCTTGTCATGGTTTGAGGAAGTAAGAATGCTTAAGGATCACTTTCACTCTTCATATCAGCCATTAGCTTTTTGCATAGAAGCTTTGAACAAATGAATAAAGGAATGGTTTTTGCTGCCGCCGCCTATGAGTATTGTGGGATAATTTTAATGGCGGTAGTGTCATTGACTTGCTTCTTGTGCGTATGCCAGTTCTTGAGTAACTTGTCTATCATAACAGCAAAGAGAGTTGATACAATTTCCTTTTTTGTGGAAAATCCCCTTTGACTTGTTTCCATGGTGACAAAGAGAAGCCAACGCGCACCGTCTGTTTACGGTTGGTAGGAAACAAACGAATCCAGAAAATCGGGTTTCCTGGATAATGAGTGATCTAAATATTCTATCAATAACATTGAATAGTCCATTATATCAAGTCCTCTAGTAAAACTGATCAGCGTAGAATATAATGGCAGAGCTGTTTCTTGAGTCAGTAGCCTGGGGTATAGCCTGTAATAGGTAGATAAAGGAGTGTAACGTGGAGTGATTTTCCCGTGCGTATTGACGCGGGTCAATTTCATTAGTCATCTGGTTCAAGAGACTTAATAGAAAATCCTTCCATTTATTTAATTTTGCAAAACAACTTGTATGTGTATATGTCCTCAAACCAGATTCAAAAACCCTTTGCATGGGAACTTATACCAGAGCGATAACTTTTAGTCGCAAGAAATAGGGCACAGAGCCCTTTATTTTGTTCATTTTATATATACAGTATCATACAAAAGAATGTATAACTGGGTAGATTTATACAGAGCTTAAAATGTTCCTTTTGTAAATAAACCCTTGATAAAAATGGAAATACAACAGTAAAAGCGAAAAAAACGTAAAGAATACAAGTCAAAAATTACAGACTACCTAGCTCACAACAAACTACCGATATCTAGCGACTGACTCGAGCTCAATAACTAACTAGTTATCTATAGCCTAGGAACAAGCTAACGCACTAAGAGACTGCCATCTAACAAACAAACAAACTAACAAACTAAGTGACTGTTTGTAAATATTTTGGACTGCTGGTGCTAAATCAGGTGCAAAATTATTTTAACAATTTATTTGATATTCCGTCTGGTCCCACTGCTTGAAGTGCTTTTTGGGTAAGTCAGATGAAATCTCTTCTAAGGGGACGAACAGATTTGATGGGGTAACGTTTGGCCGTGTCTGGATAGTAGCCAGGGTCGACTTGTTCTGTCAAACCGGTGAAAAAACCATTAGTTTGAGTAGCCTAGTCAGTGATAACGTCAATTAGAAATTGCCCGTACCACTGCTGTTTGCTAGGGGTGTCCTCCCTTGTCGAACTATTTCTTTAACCTAGTAACGGCCAGGTCGTCTACTTTAATTTGCTGCTATAATAAGTACTCTTGGAGGTGTTTATAGCGTGTTGAATCCTAAACGCCAAAGTTTATAGTCAGTATGTCTAAAATTCTATATTCAAATACTGCGGCTCGGGCGTTTTTAGTGATAGACTTCATGCAGTTTAACTATAGTCCAGAGTTCATCGTCTACACGGAGTTTTACTGTTCGCCATGGGAGAGATATATTTTTAGCAGTACCAAGTTTTTGAGAGAATAACTCGAATTTAGAGGTACATGAAGTTGAGGAAAATACCTCTGACCAATCTTTAGTTATAAACCAGGATCCAAACTTTCTCCAGTTGCTCGTTCGACACTGCCTCCTCTGCACCTTTTACCGCCGCCTAACTAGTTAGCCTAGTTGGTAAGGAGCCAGTCTGTCGTGTGGAAGGCCAGGGTCCGCCTCCCGGTGCCGGATCTTCACTCAGGGGCTTAAAACAACTGAGGAGAAGGTGCTGCATTTGCTTTAAATATGTATCTGCAAACGGTTAGGTCCTTGCGTCTTTTCGGATAAGGACGTTAAACCGTAGGTACCTGGTAGCAGGCCTCGAAGGGGATCTCGAGTCCTGTTGCCTGCTCTCAGTGACTCCTAGAAGCAAAACTTTGTACAAAAACAATACAAAATTTTGCTTTGATGGGTGCTTTGCAGTTCCTCTTGCTAGAATGGCATAGTCAGATCTAATGAGCCTAGCTTGGGCCGGTAGTCTCTAAGAACAAAGATGTTGGGTCTGTAGTAATAAAAAACTAAAGAGTGTAAAGAGTGTTGTAACACAAGGGTCCCTAGAGTCTCATTCGTCTATTTAGGTAGCTGGCTGTGGAATAACTTGCCTCCTAGAGTAAGAGAATCGAAAGACATCAGTAGTTTTGAACGCGCCCGTAGGGTCCACATGTCCTGACTCTGATAAACATAAAAATCTAATACGGATTTTTTAATTGCGTATTAGTATTTTAGCTCTAAGATGTTTAAACCTTTCTAAAATGTTAATATTGTTGTCTGGTTTAGAATCAAGGCAAAAACGTACACGCTTTAGCGAGTTTTGCTTTTAACTTAACTGTTAATTGGATTGAATAAATACTACTATTATTACTAGTGTTATTATTATCATTGGCGTTGTTATTATTATTTATTTTCATTTTCATTAAAACTTTTATCAATATTATTGTCTTTACTATTACCATTGCTGTTTTATTATTTTATTATCATTACTATTATTATCATTATTATCATTATTATTATTATTAACATTATTATCATTATTATTGTTGTTGTTGCTGTTGTCGTTATTATTATTATTGCTTTTGTTTTTGTTAAATTCGGAGCTGTTATGACTCAAATCTTTTAAAATCTTAGAAAAAAAGGGTGCGGAGCTGTGGATTGCTTGTTATAACGAAAGTTTATGTTCAAAGTAGCCTCAACTATGACAATAACAGCTTCTAAGGTTGACTTTAATTTACAACAAGAAAATCAACCTTTTCAGTTTTCAAGCCCTTAGTTTGTTTCCCCTCACTACCTACCAATGAAGATTTGAAATCGTTTGGGATCGGTAAATCAAAATTGCTTATCTTTAGGGCGAGATTTGTTTTGAACATGTTTCTATGTAACCATACACGATGGTAGTAGCTGCTAACATCGCAAAAATGATTTCCTCGACAGTTCCTGTAAGAATAAAAGATGAAAATGGCGCAACAAACACAAGAGCTGGCAGGGTGGAAGTTTACTACCTGGGAGTTTGGGGAACAGTGTGTAGTCACGGTTGGGATATCAAAGACGCAAACGTGGTCTGTAGGCAGCTCGGATACAGCAAAGGAGCTTTGGCAGAGTTTGACTCTAAAGCAAGACCAGGGACTGGTCAAATATGGCTAGAAGGACCAGAATGTGAAGGAAACGAAACGTCGTTAACTTACTGTTCTCGTAAATGGGAAGTTGACAGCGGGAAGTGCAGGCACGAACAGGACGCCAGTGTGGTGTGCTTCCCAAGTAAGTACAGGAAGTGTTTTTCTGTTTTTGTAGCTGTAAATGTTTTAGTTATGATAATCTTTTATAACTTATCAATGTTTAACCCTATCCGGCCGACAGTGAGGAGTTGGGGGAGGAAGGGGTCTTTTTCAAAAATTTTATGAGGAATCTTTTGGGTTGTGTTTCGTAAACAAATACTAAATGCCTTTGCCATGGTAACCAGACTTTTCTAACACACTTTTCAATTTTTTTCATAATTCTTACAACTTTAATGCCATGAAAACAATATTTTCTTAGTTACTCTCGCTAAAACAAAGGGTGCGACGCACTTAAACAATTTCTTTCAGTTGATTCCTTGTTTTCATTATTTATTATTAAACCAACCAAAAACCATAATAAAACATAGATTCAAAAAAGTTCTACATACTTTTAGACGAAGTGCAAACTTACGCCGAATTTTTAATTTCTCGGTTAAAAATTAGACAAGTTATGGCCGTTTCCTTTGTTGCCGTGATGTAGCTGTTGAGGTAATTAGGGAACGAATGGTTTGCACCTTTTTACTTGGAAAAAGAGCGTTCTCACGATAAAAAAACAAGTCATACCAAAAAAAAACATTTACTATGACGTCATTTTGGCGTTACAGCCAATTACTGCACCAAAACCCCATTAACAGGGTAAAGCTTATTACACTTAGCAGGTTTGCCAAACTTCATCATTATATGCCCATTAGCAAAAAAGTTACGAGGGTGGGACACAAAAAGTCCCCCCCCAAACACAAAAGTACGCCAAATGTAGCTGTTTTAATTAACCAAACTGATTGTTTTGGATATTGTAGTACAACTGCCTTAGCTTTATTTAGGCATGAGATTCGCTTTGAGTTTCTGTGTACCAGGACACAAAGTTTGCTTAAAAACATTTGTGGGCACTCAATTTTTTACTCCCTGGAAAGGTCGAATATAACAGAAAAAATGAAAATGCAAAGCTGAATACTGCAAGATATTAAACAAGCGGCTAACTCTCCCATCCTATTTCAACCAAACCTGGTTCAAATACAAAGGACTCATGTCCGCGATAACATGCATACTGTGCCGCAGACACTAAGTAGATAAAACGCAGTCATGCTTCCGTCAAGTCGCTGATACTGAGCTATTTTTTCTTGCGCCTATTCAAGAAATTTATAAACGTGGATAGACATTCGCCATTTCGTATCCTGAATTCCCTCTAAATCTTTTACATACTTCCCAAAAGCGAAAGCAAAACCACATCGAAATTGAATCCACTCGCAATTTCTTTCCATGCATAAACGCGTTGTTCTTAATATGCTGATCTTTGTAGTCTCGAGTAGAGTTATCGTAGATATACTGGGTGCTGTCGTTTGTTCTCCAAGAAAAGAGAAATTAATTTTTCGCTTTGATTCGTTTTTGTGAGCATCCAGGCAGGTAGCAGCATGGGTAGCTATTTTGTTTCAAGCATGTGCCAAAATTAAGTCATATATTCGCCTACGTCGAGTCGTCGAGAGGTGTTCACATCAAAGTTTTACTAGTGCGACCGTAGTAGACAAGCCGCAGTCAAGCAACTTGACGCAGTGATCCTGGCGGCCGATCAGCAGAGTTGAACTGAAGTGGACTCTCCCGACCTGACGCAGTCGTTAATGTCGGCGACACGACTGCGATATGACTGGGATACATGTTCACATACCTGGAGCCACAGTTGCGACCGTATCTACGACTGTCTTCATTAAATGACCAAAATGAGATTATCAGCCAAATGGATAGATCAGAGGCGAAGCTTTGAAATAGCAAAAAAAATGTTTTTGATATCTCAAATAAAGAACCAGATTGTTAAATAAAAAATATTTACCGGAAGTGAAAAGCTAATCACGCCCGA
>JANVCF010185457.1:0-10438 GCA_025388745.1 Hydrozoanthus gracilis
CCCCCCCCCCCCCCCCCCCCCCCCCCCCCCCCCCCCCCCCCCCCCCCCCCCCCCCCCCCCCCCCCCCCCCCCCGAAGGATTAAACAAATGCAATGAGGTGATTTCTAAGAATAAAAAATAGCTCGTTTTCTAAGAAATGGTTGAATGGTTTCTTACCGTATTTAGTATTTGATATATAATACTGGATTTGGAGAAGAACGTGTATATAGTATTATTCATAAAATTCGATCTAAAAAATATCCTTTTTTTTTGCAAGATAGATGCATTTGATGATACATATACAGTAGAACAGCATATGGGGCGTTCACATTTAGTAAATCCGAGGTCTGAATTTGTAGGCTTTATGGTAAGCGCGTAATATTGGGTGATTTGCAAGATACACATTACGGGATCTCAACAAGAGCTCAAGCCAGATTAGATCTAAGTTAAAGTAGAGAATAAAATGGTGTACCACTAACATTGACATGTTGGCTGAGTAGGTTTGGACACCAGTGTATCTGGATTCTGAACTGGCTGACTGATGATAGATGATTTCAGTAACACGTGGTACATGCAATTTGGGTAAGTTGCGAGAAAACCAGGTATATTCAAACAGTGTCAAACATTGATTTAAATGATAATTGGGTTTCATTTTTTCCCCTATGATGACTGCTCAATTTTGACGGCAGATAGAACCAAACCAAGTCATTCGCCCACTGAGTTCAACTCTGGTGTAAGCTTCGCTGTGACTTGTACCTCTAATGATTTGATGCGTTGTTGACGATAACGATTTTAACAATCGAGTATTTTTCGGTAACTGCTGCTGTCAATTCGCACGCCTAGACAACGAAACCAAAACCATTTCAGGTATGTTGTCTTCCTCTACACTATAGACACGCCGCTAAACAATTAGTGGTCACATTGATGAATCGGAATACTTCCGCTAACAACTAAAGTCACCCGATTGAGCCATTGTTTGTTTTTTTTTTGAAAAAGTAAAAAATAAAAATTCCAGAATCACTTTTAAAGAAGCAAGTACTTTAATTTACAAGCATGAAGCACACGATCTGGTCTTGTTAACACCAATTGCCGGTCTTAATTTATCATCGAAACTTCGTTCTTGTAGCCTTTTAGTTTTACACATTTGATAGTCCTGTTAAAATACATCTTCTATTATCTGATTACATGTTGCAGACTAAACGTGAGATTTAACATGCAAAAGTAAACTGGAACACAAACTGAATGTTTTGTTTTTGCCCGACTGACCGACCGGGAGGGCAATACAAACACCGGACCGGGAAAGACTGGTTCGAGTAGTTGGGGCACGTGGGCTTTGTTGTATTGTCGGCCATCACCATCCACAGCTGGTTTGTACTGTAATTTTCGGACTCCATCCCGGCACCAGTAGTTTAATATGACAGGTCGTGGAAGAGGAAGAGGGACACTTGCGAGGTGGGTCACAACTGCACCAGGCAAGGAAATAACAACAGAGACACGAGCAGTCGCTTCCGTTCAGCCACTGCAAAACGAGCCGTCGGCACCGATTGACGCAGCTGCCGTGCAAATAGAAGGGAGCAGACAGGAAGAGTGTAGAGAGCTCGACATTCGCGTAACTCATGTCATTGACGTGGAGCATTTCTGGGCGCAGATAGGTAATGACATCACTACGTTTGTGGGTCGTTTTTATAGCTTACAATGAGTATTCAGGGCCTATGTTGATTTTATTTCAGTTTTACACATGTTGTAACGATAAAATGTTTAGCTGTGACATTGTTTTGTTACATTCGTTTGCCAGAACCCTGCGTTTTTGTGACTTATTTTTTAAGGTCTCGATATTGATCTCAAGAGGTTTGAACAGTACTTGACTTCCTTGAGGGGATGGTGTAACAGGCAGCCGGCCAACTCCTCTAGCAATCCTCTCTGTGTGGTTGTAGGGCAGTTCGTGTGTGTCCGGTCTGTGTGTACTGGCTCTTGGCAGCGAGGTCAAATTACAAGAATTAGTGACAAGTAAGAATTTAAAGGCTGAAAAACTTTTCTTAATAAGTTTCTGAAGATAAAAAGCTCCTTTGGCCATTCTTATTATTCCAAATTATTGTAGTTCAGGTCAGAGTCAATGAGTGAGCTTTCGAAAGTTTGAATACCATTCAACTGCTTACAGTATAAATTCCCTTTAACCACAATTCGGGGGGGGGGTTGCTCCTATAATAATATTGACTATGTGCTGCTGTTCAGGGTTTAGAACATTGTGTATAAATCTTTGCAATATTGAGTACAATTGACAGTTTCTTAAGTACAGGACACAAAAATTTAAAATAATTTGAAATGTTACTGGAGATTGGGGTTGCTAGTTTAGTATAGGGCATCAGAATCAAACCATTTCTAGTGAGCAATAAGCCCTTTTTGGCTGGCTGAGACCAAAGAATGAATGGAAAAATCTTGCTAGCTAAGAAATCTAAACATGTATAATAGAAGATACAAGTTTTTGTATAGGATGGGATGAGGAGGACTGTTTGGAGAGAAAGCTGAACAGTTAAGCATTTGGTTCATTCTGATTGTTTTTCTAACCAGTGTTTCTTTAACTTTATCAAGAATGGTTGATGTTTTCTACATTGACTCTGGCACTGTGGAAAGTCTACCATTTGGCAATCTGTGTAGCAACACACCAGCAGATATCACATCTTACCCACCGCAAGCTCAATACTGCACTCTAGCAGATGTGCAGTCAGTAAGTAAAGCTTTGTAGTCAGTGTTCAGTAGTTAAGCAAAAACAGAAGGGTCTTGCACCCAGTCATTTTTTCTGCACCTTTTTGTAATTATGTAATTTCTTTCCTTCCAAGGACCCTGTGTATATCCAAGTCCCACACTTTTGAAACCTATTGATATTATGAAATAAATTTATGTATTAAAAACAGACAAAGCGTACAATTAAAATTTTACAAATTAAATTAAAAAAGACAATTGTTTATGAAAATAGTTTCCAACCACTGTGAAGTATTAAATGCACCTATAATTTTGTTGCATTTAATGAACAAGGTAACGGATTGAGAAGATGCAAACATGTGAAATAATGAGGGTGATACAATATGTGAGAAATTATTTTAATTGGCAGCTAGTCTTGAAATCCAAGTTTGCTGCATTTTTAATTGATTTAAACCAATTGATTTGATTTGTCATTTCTAAATTATTGTTCCTAGTATGAAGAGAGTTGGCCTGAAGAAGCCAATGCAAGATTTCAGGATATTGTAATGTCAGGAAAGAAACTTGTTGCCCACCAGTTGTCGGACAATTTTAAACTCAACATTTACCTCAGGCAAGAATTGACTTTATTAGAAATTATTAATATTGATAAGTGATTAGCGCACTAAGAGAACAAGCTAGTATGTGTGAATAGATTGGAGGTAGTAGGAATCACAAGCAAAGTTGTTGAGCAGTCCTATTCTAATTTGGTAAAAGAATGGAAATCTAGTACTCTCTGCATGTGTTTTTTTGCATTTGTTCCAGAGCCATTCTTTAGAAACCCTTGTGTCACCCTGTTTGGAGTTAAAGTGAGCATTAAAAAGACTGGCGTACTAAATCGATGATCAGTGAAAATTGATGACAATTCAATATCAATCAAAGTTAATTAATCGATTGATATCACCTATCAATGACTGAAAACTTTGTGATATTCATCAATAGATTTCTGAAAAAGAGCGTATTTATTCCAAGCCTCGCAAGATTCCATAGCAATCTATGATACAGTTGAGGACTTTCTGTGTGATGTTCGATTCAATGGTGATTGATCTGATACCAATCAATGGCAATTATGACAACTGATTGTCATAGACTGTTATCGATTTATTGGATTGATTTTCGATCATCAATTTCATCGAGTTAGTTCATGAGGTTAAAAAGGCTTCTTGGGGTTCCTCCTGATGATCTAGGGAACTAGAAGCTGCATTGATGTTAAGATCAGTAATATTTTTAATTGCTATTCCGCACAAAATTGGGGTATGATGATCATCAATAAATGCGAATGACTGTGTTTACTTGCTCATGAGTTGTTAAAATTGATAGGCTTGCAAATGGCTAAAATCAAATAATGCAATTGTTCCTTGTTAATTACTATATATTAATATCATCATTATTATTATTTTTATTATAATTGTTAATGTTATTACTAGCGGTAATAGTAGCAGTAATTTTTTTATAACTTATCATAAACATATTATTCAAAGTGCTGTAATAAAGTATTGCTTCTTATACCTCTTACCACCATAAATCACCTTCAGGGACAGTCAGGGTAACAAGACATCTGTCAGCTCTATTCTGATAAGAGAAGGCCTTGCCAAGGTCAGTATTATTTTATGTGAATTGGTTTGACAACCAGAGTTTAAGTCATTGATTTCAAGAGTATGTGTTGTGCAAGAAGCTCATTGACAGGGCTTCTGGTGATTCGCGGGGAAAAAAGCCGAAAATTGCGGGATTTTTTGGGTGAAATTTGCGGAAAAAATGGTAAACTTGTGGGAAAATTATGGGATTTTTTGGTTCAAATTCGCGGAAGAACAGACAATGTCATGCGAATTTAAGTTACATATATCACCATAGGTTACCGCTTTATTATTTGTTATCTGGGAAACATTTTTGAAGGTATTAACTAAAAAAACAGTGATCAATATGCAGTCATGGTGCTTGCCTTTCTTGTCTTTTGCAAACGTCTTTGCAAATGTTACTTAACAGATATATATTCACCTTTCTGGTTATTATTCACAACTCTTTCCGCGTGATTTGAGCTTTTAACACTCAACAGACAGGTTTCTCCTCCTTTCCTCTTTTTGAATGCAACTGGTTTTTAAAAAGATCTTTAGTGCTTAATGAAAACGTTTCTCCGCCAGCCACCACCACATTTGTGTAGACCTGACTTTGTGAACAATACACCAATGACAGAGCCTCTTACATTTAACTAGTTTCCAGTTTCTTGTGATGTTTAAGAATGCCTCAGTGGTTATTTTGAATGTTGCTTACTCAATCGAGTCGAAATCTCACTCCTTGATTGACTCAGTTACGAGATTTCACACTTAAATTTGGGAGTAGAACTTGTTTTAAGGCTGAAAATAGCTCCAAATATGATTAGATTATTTGAGAATCATAGCAGAAATACCAGAAGTTGCAGGAATTCACATGTTTTTGAGAAATTCGCTGGAATTCACAGATTTCTCAAAAAATTGCGGGTCCCCAACCACACAAATTACCAGAAGCCCTGCATTGAGCTAGAGCTCAATGAGACGCCATCGACTTTAAGTACTGTAGAGCTCTCAGACTTCAATCTTTGACTTATTTATATTGATTTTGTACACAATACATGGAAATATGAATTAGATTACTATTAATAATTATACTAAGCTTTCTACATGAAGTTATCCAACTTGCTTTACTGCCTTCATTGCCTTACAGCAGCTCTGCGAATTGTATTAGACTGAAGTTTTTTTTATGCAAAGAGAGGAACTCAGAAAAAATCCGGGTGGGAGAGTTGAATCCACAGGTTTCCATAAACTAGTCTATAGAGCTTCTCTGAATTTTGAACAAAACTCCACAGGTCATCGTCAGATTCTCAAGAAGGTCAACTGGTCAAAATATTGTAGTCTGAATGATGTAGATAGATATAGACATCAAGTGGCTTGTGCTCCTTCCAACTTTTAAAGAGTGTTTCAAGAGTGTTATATGGTTATTGTTTAAAGCAAGAAAGTAAACAAAAGTGTCTCAACTTCTCATTTTTAATTACCAAATTGAAGAGCTTAGTGCAAGAATGGTGTACCGTACTTATTCTAATTTAAGCACCGTTTAAAAATAATTTCATTTTTGGCCAGCACCTTAATGGGAATTTTAAAAATTTTATTTCTTCTGCGTGGTGCTTAGATTGGGAGGGTGCTTAATAATTAGAATTAAATTTGAACTTTGGTCTTCACTTAAAATCATGCTATCAAGCAATGGAAACATTGAAACAGCAGCATCACACATGGTTTTCAGTTTGTTTAGTTTATTGATACAGTACATGATATTGTTCATGAGCTTTTGTCTTTGTGGCGTGCTGGGATGTCTGCAAATTTGATGGCACAAATTTCTTTTAGATTACCCGTAAACCAAATGATCTTGGAAATTGTAAATGTAGATGTTACAGTATCTATAAAAATTAAATAACAATAATGATACACTACTTTTATGGTTCAATCAAGTTTCTGAAATTAACAACTGGACAAGACGTGTCAGTTTAATTGCAGAATTCAAAAGTGAACAATTCAAATATAACACCTGATCGTATTTACTTTTATTAAAAGTCAAAAGCTGGCCATTATTATGAAAAACGTCCACCGGTTTTTCTAAGTTGAAGCTGTGAGCAGCGAAGAGTTTTACTTCTCAATGCAATGTTAAGAAAAAGATTCCTACACTAACTAAACATCATGTGACTTCTGCCGTCAGTTTTTGACCACAAAGGAGACAGATTGTCTACACCCTCAGTGTTACAGTTTTTGCAACTAATTGTTGGTTCAAAATAAATATATATTAACGCCTTGGATGTGAGTGGTATTTTGAAAGAAACTTAGTGTCTGTTGTGGAAAATCCAGTAACAAGTATATTCTAAAGATTAAGCGCCAGAAAAAAAATAATTACGTTTTTCCGTGGCGCCTTATTGGGAAACAAAACAGAAATTATTTTCATAGTTGGCGATTAAATTAGAATAAGTACGGTATATCTTTTTAAGTTTTTGAAAAGTGCTGAATAAAATGCCAGAGGAACACAAGGTTACTAGTTGCTATCAAACATCTTTGGTAACCGCATTTCACTTCATGTTATATTTCTGTCTTTGGCTAATGACGATTTTTAAACAAGCCCACCCTCTCTAATAAGCCCTTCGTCTGCATGGAAGGTCGAAAAAAAAAACACCTCAGGAGCTTATTAGATAATTTACTACATAGGAATTTAATAGCCTTCAAAATTCTTTATGTAATTCACAATAATATACAAGTCAACTTTGATTTTGGATATTTCAATAAGTTTGAAGATATTGCCCTAGCACTTTGATAAAAAAAATACCCAAAGCATTACAAGCTGATCAGATTTTTCGATCAAACTATGTTATGCAAACAGTAGGGCTGGTAGAGTAATTTAATAGGGTTCAGGCATTCTTGATGGTCAATGGGAGACACAAACTGATTCCAAACTTTCCTCTGTTATCAAAAAAAAGACCTGCCAACTCAACCAACCCTGTTTTACAACTTTTTCTTTTCTTTTCTTTTTTTTAAAAAAAACACAATTTGATGAACAGGTTTCTTTCCTGTTGCTCAAAACAAAATTCCAATGAAGCTTTGCTGAAATTTTTCAAGGTCCCAACCTATAGGAGTCATATATATATACATATATATATACTAGTCAATTCAAGCACCAAAACACAATTTAGCTTTCTTCCAGATGTTTTTATACCCATTCACACTGTTTCCTAAAGCAGCAGAAAAACTACAGAAAATATACTTAAAACAATTCTTTCAGCACAAATTACACTAAGTGGAGTGCAAAGTAACTTAAAATTCAAGGATTTTCTTGGTCGCTCTCAAAAAAGGAATCCAAGCCTGGAACCAAAGTTACCCAATTGCAAGCATTTCCAGGTTTTCCAGGTGGTGAACAAACCCTGGATACAACCTGTCCTTAAACTTCAAAAAGAAAATGCAAAGTCGGCACAAAAATATAACCACCTCACCCGTAGACAAGTTTCTTTCTCTTCACATCTTTTCAGCAACGGTTTTATTAACATTCCTGAAGGGGACTTTTTGGGTGACTTGGCTTGTGACTCAATAGATTGTTTGTTTTCCTTGCAAGATTTGCATTTGCCACAATCTTCTTTCAGACAGTTTGCACATTTTCGACATGGTATACGCATACAAGATCTGATGTAGCTCATCTTTGTTGCAGATTCACAAGCCTTTGGTGTGTCGCAAACAAAAACTAAATGGAAAATAACAAATTGAAGCATTAAAGTGATGCACAGCTGGGTAACACGCAGCATAGTGATGTTTATTAAAATGGTATCTGTTTCTAAGAATGAAATTCAATTTTTGTTTATTCTCAATATTGTAAATAGGTTTTACTTATGGACTGGTACTTTTTCATACTAAAAAGCCCAGTGACTTGAGTGCTAAAACAAACGAGTTTCCACCACTGGCTACTAACCCCATCACTACCAAGGACGTATACATATGTCCTCAATTGCATCACTCAACGACCAACACTTCACCAGTTGCTCAAATAAAACAACATTACGGACACTGGTGGCTGAGAAAATTCAAAATGGCCGCTGGTCTCTGAGTGGTTAAGACCCTGGTAGGGAAGGGGTTAAAATGCCAAAAAAAATTGAAACAGCTGCTATGGTGTGATGACTAAGATGCTTTTTTGATTGTTAATACAGCCTCGGTCATCAAATTTGACAACTGATTCATTGGAGTTAAGTTTTGATTTGATGACTATAAGTGTGGATAGTTTTCCAGATTTCGGTAATAGAATTCCACAACAGGGTTTGCAAATAGCTGCTGGAGATAGTCAACAAGCTTGTGATCCTTCTGGCAAAATTTTTTGAATTGAAATTAAGATGAAGTGACTGTATAAAGAGGGAATCTGAGAAATAGATAGCTGCTTGTAAAATCTGAGATAAACCTGCTTTCATCACCTCAAGATGATTGCAAGTAAAAGATGAGAAACAGTGATTTACATTGTCTTGTTATGACGTTATGTACAATCCCGGTGTACAATCTGTTCATGCCAAATACTGCCGGCAAAAATTATGGTCTACGTCGATACGTGGTAAAAAATAAAGTTTCGGTCTATGTTATCTTATAACAGAACAAAATATCTCTTGTGTAGAGGTTACGAGGTGAAAAATAAGGTATCGATCTACGCGTGTCTGATGTTAGAAGTATCTTTCTGTTGTGGCTACGCGACAATGCGACTACGTGGTGAAAAAAAATCTTGTCAGTAATACCTTATACGACACAGATGTCGTAACCATTGCGAAGACGTAGCCACTGGCTACAAAGACAGAACTATGTGTGCGGGGTATTCTCTAGTCTAGCCAAGAACTCGAATTTTGTTATTACATAAAACGAAGCCATACGTGAGCAACAACTACTAGCTGTTAAATCGAGTCTCTTCGAGAAGGGTAGTTTTTCGTCTGACCAATCAAATTGTCAAAATATATATTTAGTGCAGTTTATACACGGGGTACTGTTAGCAAAAACAAATTATAGCAGACAAAAGACAAAACCTACCTCGAGCTCCTAGGCATTCCCGCCTCGTACGGACTTTATCTTCAACGTGGTGTAAGTAATCACTGCATTCCATCGTACCCAGGCCTCTAACTACAAGTTGAGTTCCACGGCGCACGTTTTTTAAACAACAAACATGAAAGAATCTGCAAAGAAATAAACAACTTATGAAACCTGTTTCTCACTAGATCACAAAAGGCCTCGCGCTCGGGTTATAATCATAACACGGTTTTGAAATGACGGAATTTGAAATATCAATGATAGTAGTCTGGTAGAAACATTTATATAAACAATCCAATAAGCAGGTTCAACACCAGTGCAGAACTGTGTACGATCGATGCACCGTACTTGCCAACGTCGGATCGGAAGAACGCGATCAGTCAAACGAAGTACGAAGAATCTATTTTTATACACGCCTTATTTTTTGTAAGAACAACGAGGCTGGCAGATTGGCCAAAATTTAAGAACAATTCAAGAACAAGTTGAGGCTCGGGCTCGATAGCTAATTATTTTTGTAAACTTTACTGAACTCCGATTTAACTGAACATTAAAGAATAAACAAGAAATGCTTCGTAGTTTATAATCACTGGAAATCGTCTCGGGGAAATTATCGGTGAACCTACGATAAATTCGCAGGGATAAATTGACCAAATTCGTTTTCCACTGACAGCTAGTCATAAAACTGTGCAACACCTTCGGCTAAAATTTTCTTCGATTTAAACGTACATAGAAATAAGAACAAATTAAGAACAATTTGAGGCTTAAATCGCCAAAAAATTAAGAACAACGAGCCTTGGCCAAATTTACTGGTTCTTATAAAAAAAAGTGTGTACCGCGTTCATCCGACTTGCAGCGACCGATAGTCTTTTTAACAAAAAATTAAATTTACATTTAGAACCTTTAATTTTAGGGAATTAAGAGGTCAAAACAACGGTTCACTCTAGGGACCCAATTTTTTTTTTTTTTGGGGGGGGGTATTAGCCGCCACCCACCACCTTTTTTTCAAAGAAGCTGAATTTCAGGAGCAAATATTAAGGTTAATAAAATAGATATTGATAAAGTGCTTGCACCGACGCCTTCTTTGTGGAGAGTAGAGTCTATAATACAATAAAAACCAATACCCCTAAATCAGGTTTTGAGAAATTGAGCTCTGAAAAAGTGGGGAGGGG
>JANVCF010185501.1:0-20831 GCA_025388745.1 Hydrozoanthus gracilis
ATGTTTAGCACACTCATCCAATTTCACTTCCATCACACCCAGTTTCAAATGAAGTATGAATGAAGCAATACAAGGCTGTAGACATTACTTTACATCAGGTGTCAAGACTTCTTGTTTTCAGCTTTGCCAAAAATAATTTTTTGCTCAGTATTAAATTAAATTTATTTAATAGAGCAAACTTACTGGCATGTTTGCTTCTTGAATCTTGTACTGAAGCATCCATTGTGGCCTTCCAGTTATGTCACAGTAAATGAACAGTGCACTGAAGCCCCAAAACACAAAGTTGGTAACCAGACTGGTGCCTAGTAAAAAAGATCAGTAGAAAAAAATTAAATGAATTATATAATATGCATACAACATATATAGTTTATAAAATTAATGTACATACATGTATGACAGAAACATGTTTTTTAAGCCTCGTGTATAGCATGCAAACTAACAAGACACATGAAATCTTGCTAATTTGCATATCACCTAAAAAAGACTGCAACAAAATGTGCCTGCAAAGTAATTTGCACTATCAGCAAAGATAACCTCAAAGGAATTTAAATACCCAACAGTTACAGAGTTTCAGAGAAATACTGGATATTTCAATTAAAACATGCTCATTGAAGGAACATAATAGTAGATCTATGAATTCTACCAAAGCTATACTAACAAGTGTTGTACAGTCCTTTGTCTTGGAATTTCATATATTGTAAAGTAAGTACCAAAATCAAGAGGTCAGTACATATATCTTTGAAAGTGGTGATTTGGGTACTTTAAAAATCATAAGAAACACTTTCGAGTTCTTCCTAATGAATTAAATAAAGACTAGTAATTTTAATGGAAAACTTCTCGAAAAAAAATGTTGTTATGCCTCGAGCAGGAATTGAACCCACATCTCCGAATGTGATACCACTACACCATCGAGACAACCCTGCTGGCAACAGAGCAATCTAACGATGTGTATGATATGCTAACGTGGATGATTCGACCTATAGCTCGAGCTTTAACTTGCAAGGCTAGTAAGGTGAGTTCTTCCTAAGAAACTCATTGAAGGAAAGATGTCCTTAGTAGCCTTAATAGTCATCACATAATATAGTATTCTCAGGACATTTTTATTACCATAGACAGAGATCAGAAAACTATCTCCTCCAAAGAGTGAATGAACTGTCTGCCATCTGGACTGCCAGAAATCTCCTGAGGCACCCCACAATCTTTCAAAGTACCTAGAACAAACAAAATTGTGATGAATGGTGTGCAAACTAAATATAATCAGTATAATGAGAAACATGAAGCCTACTGTTATATCTATTCATTTAAAAACATTTTTAACTATAAACTATCATGACTGTAGTGTTTATCAATATTTTTTTTCATCTAAAAGCCTGTCTTGCATACCATGTAATTGTATTTCTTGCAGCTGCAAACACAATTAGTGCTGTGCCAACAACAAATGCAGTCTTCTTTATTGCCTGTATCCATGATTTTTCCTGTAAATGGATGGATAAATTTTCAAGTTTATTACAAACCATGTATTCAGATAAAGTACACTCAAAGGAAAAATATTTTATAAGGTTTTTAAATTTTGATTTATTTTTGCACTAATGCAAACAAATACTTATTAGGGAACTGAGAAAGTTTGTTTAGTTTATAAGTACCTCGTGATCACTCAATGAAATAAATTCCACCACTGTTCACAATTAAAACTTGCATGGAACACTTAAACAATGATGTATACACAATTTTAACATGCAGATTAACTGATTGAGTACCTCAGCGGGCTGGGTAATCAGTTTTGGTTTTGAGCAACTGCTTGTCGGAGCTCCATCCACTGCTGCAGCCATTTCTTGCTATGAAAACAAAGTAGGAAAAAAAAAGACAAAAATCTAAGTTTACAAATGTACAAAGTTAATTGAATATGCCTAAAAGCAAACGAGTCTATAAAACAAATAACTGAAGTATGGTCAAACCTTATATTACCAACTGCAATCCATACTTTCTCTGGTAAAAATTATTCTTGTCTACCAGCATTAATCACTATATGGTTAGCCTTGGTTGGACTTCTCAACGCAGTTTAAATTACAGGTATCGATGTACATGTAAAATTGATTAATTTCTTTGCTTTACTCAC
Organism: Hydrozoanthus gracilis; assembly: GCA_025388745.1. Lineage (NCBI taxonomy): Eukaryota > Metazoa > Cnidaria > Anthozoa > Zoantharia > Hydrozoanthidae > Hydrozoanthus > Hydrozoanthus gracilis. The sequence goes on from JANVCF010185501.1 coordinate 2,117, forward strand.
ACCTAGTGTACCGTACTAAAACTCAATCTGGCTCGGAAACTATTGAAATTTTTCAAACAAATAAAACTTTCAAGTCTATAATGCTTTATGTGATACAAAAAGGAAATATGACCGGCCGGCTTCGTTCGTTATATTTGTCACAACATTGCACTTACCTACGTTTTACCTTCAAATGCAATCGCAAAGCCTTAACTAAAATTAAGATCTTAAATCTTTAACGATCGCTTTATGTACCAGCTAGTTGAAACGTCACAGGAAACGGATGAAACAGGGTTGATGTAGAATTTTACATATTCCGTTGGAAAAGTTCATTCAAGGTCATTCCAGTTTACATTTCCTGATCAAAGTCCACTTCGAGTCATATGACAAGCAAAACAATTCTGCGACAACAAAATTTCTACTTGGGTTCAAACGCTTCAGTTCATCTGTCTAAAATATCTACAGTCATATGAATTCTAAAAAGATCGACACTTAAGAAAGGAAATATGAACACTGAAATACCGATTTTATTACTTAAACGCAACAGCTGGTTTTTAAAACAATATCGGGCCGAACACTCCCTTAATCTCGTTTCAAAAGACAACTTTAACTGTCCCTGGTAAACACAAACAAGAACACAAAAATTAACTAAACCTTTAACTTATTTCTTTTTCTCACCTGCGTGTTTAAAAGAGCCTCGGCTTGCTAAAAAGAGCAAATTTATATCATTACGAATGAACTGATCTTGATTATCTGGCGGCAAGTTTGTTTTTATTTATTTGTACGTCACGAAGATTTGTCACGTGAGTTTCATTAATGCGCCCTCAGACTCCTTCTGGTCAGCAGTACGCTTTTGGAGCGCATGGCAAGTAACGATATAGTGTCCAAGCTCTTTTCGAAAAAAACGGCGGTAAAAGCGTGCAAAGAAAAAATTCGGAACCGGTGTTAACCGGTGCAAACTTGCTGCTCTTGACCGCTTTCTATGTAAGATCGGCTTCAGTTTTCAGGCAACATGGCGAAAGCTAGTGGTGGTGTCGATGATGTTGCAGAGTTACTCGAGAAAACAAAGGTTGAACAACTAAATATCGTAAGTTTCAAGGGCAAGAGCTTGAAGTTGAATACGGAAGAAGATGGTGAGTTGAACACAAGTTTTTGTGATCCACTTTTGTAACTGTGTGCAGTTTGGCGTTGAATCGTCGAAACCAAATCATCTACAGCTAAATCTTTTATTAGGCCCTTAGAAGGAAGCTTCTGTGCCCCTGTAAAAGGATTTTTGGGCTAGAAATACTTGCGGTTTAAAATCGGTTTAGATATTGGTCCTTGAGAATCAGGTTTTTTAAATGTCCTTATGACAATCAGCGTAATCGTTTATCTTCCCGAGCTCAAGTTGTTTGATAATTTGATGCACATCTCGCCGTTAAAACTGACAAAAACTTTTCAAACCAGTCTTCTTTGTTGTACCTCCCCCCCCCCTCCCCCCTCTAAAGTGCACTCCATAAGTGCATTTATTGCCAGGCCCAGGGACACCCAGTCCAATTGATTAGAACCAGGACTTTTGAAACAGGGAGTCTAGAAAGTCCAAAGTTGTCAAAGAGTTTTTAATTGCATTGTTAGAATTTAATCAATATTACTGTATCTGGAATTTTGGAAAAAAAATTGAAGTTCATTATCTATTTTTAATACCTATACTTAGAATTGAAGGGAATAGTCTAAAACTCATCTGTGACTGCGTTCAAGTAGAAAACTTTTGAAATCACATGTGTTTTGTCTTAATGTTTTGCTTATATAATTTTTAATAAGATCTACTGTAGGCTATAAGGTTTTCTTTAATTTTTTAAAGTGCTTAAAATTGACGTAGTGAACATGTTACTAGCCTGTATTGCAGTCAGTCCAAGCTCTTTCAATCATCAATAGACTCCCAGGAAAGGGGGTTCTCCCTATATTGAGATGGTAGGTAGGTATATATGGTACGTTGTATTTTTTAGGGGTTAAAATTGCCAGTCCGGTATTTTTAAGGGGTTGCAAAAAGAAATTTGGTGTTAATCGAAAAGCCTGGTAATTTTTAGGGTTTAAAAACACAAAGCTATTGGACTGCTTGCTGTCCTGGCTTTAGCAAATGTGCGCACTGGTAAGAAATTTTAAGAGACGTCCTTTGGCGAATGTTTTATCACGCATGCGCCTTTATTTACTGTGTATCACGTTCAGCACAGCACGAGGGGACTTAGCGCCGACCTGCTAGCTACCCAGGGGAAAATTTCAGCTTTCAATTGGTACTTTTTAGGATAATTTTAAAACTGAAAGGTGATTTTTTTAGAGTAGAAAATTTTTATCCCCAGGATATTTAGGGTATTTTGGGGACTTTTCCAACAGTAATCCATACTCTTTTGACCCCGAAGTATCCCCCCTGGGGATAGACTATATCGGAGGATTAGATAGTCTGCGGTGCAGGTATCATTTTACACATGTATTCTAATTTTTGGTTTTAGCAAAGGATATTGTTGATGCCATTAACTCAAGTAAAGATGTTCAAGCCCTTTGTCTAGAAGGGAACACAGTTGGTGTGCAGGCTGCGGAAGCTATAGGAACTGCTTTGAGCAAACACCCAGAATTTGAGGTGCATAGCTAACATACTATATTATAACTATGTTATTCGGGGTTTGGTTGTTCAAAAGCTGGTCAATTAATTTTAACCTGGACTTAGCTGAAATTCAAGCAATAAGTTGTTCTCTAATAATTTAGAAAGGTTTACAGTTCTTATAAAGATAAAATCTATAAAAAGTTTTACGGTTTTCACCCAATAAAATTTAATAGATATTATCGTTTTTAACATGTCTTATCAATGCGAAAGCCTAAAGATTAGTATTAGTTCTTATAAAGTTAATACTGTTTAGATTTTCCATGGAAAACACTTACAAATCCATTCCAAAATTACAGACGAAATCAGTGTGTGTAAGGTTGGAAACAAGAATGTATGTTGGATTGGTGCTAATCAGTCTTTGAACAATTTGGCCGCCCAGATGTTATTGTATGGTATCAGATTTTTTGTGAACTTTTAAAAGGTTTTTGTACATTCACATGATTCAGTGAGTTTTTTTGCAACTTACCAACAGTTACAACATTGGGTCCTTTGCAATAGGTCATAGTTCCCACCCTTGTAGCTTCATTACTTGGTATTTATTTGCATTTCAATCCTTGGATCTTTCTTAATGACATTTTTTCTCTTTTTTCAGAGAGCTCTATGGAGTGACATGTTCACAGGGAGGTTACGGTCTGAGATCCCTCTAGCCATGGTAAGTGTATTGGTAAAATGCATGCAGCTCCAAGTGTAACAATGTGTTTTTATATTGACAAATTTGTAGGGAAAGATGTTTTTGTTCTGCTATACAACTAAACCATAAACTGAACAATTATCTACCAAAAGTCTTATAGTAGCTTCTGGTGACACTGACTAAGTGTTGAACAAATTACATTAACTAAAGATGATTTATATTATTTTTTTGGCATAACTAATTTGATGCATGAGTTTTTATTGGTTGAATCAAGGTCCATAACTGTGTGTTAACTTTTCTTTTCAGTGAATACAAGAAGCGTTGTGATTGCATATTGCTTTTTGCCATAAAAAACATTAAATTCATGGTAAAATAGGTGGGGGAAATGAAGAGCAATGTAGAATCAAAGTTGGTGGGGAGAGGTTGTATCTGTACAACACATAGTTATCTTACCTTGCCTGTTTCAATAATTGAATTATTCTACCACTGACAGGAGTCTCTCAGTAAAGGGATTATTGCAGCCAATGCAAAGCTGGTAGAACTGGACCTGAGTGATAACGCCTTCGGACCAGATGGGGTAAAGGCATGTACCAAACTTATCACCAGTCCACCTTGCTACACACTGAAAGTGCTAAAGTTTCACAACAATGGATTAGGAATCGGAGGAGGGAAGGTGGGTTGAATACATATACTATGTAGTACCGAATAACCATACAGGGTTGAATAATAGTACAGGGTGAACAAGTTCCATTTCCAAAATAATTTTACAGGGTGGAAAACTTCAAGCTAATGCTTTATATCTCTTATAAGAGGCCTTTTAATGAACCACACACATCAATAAACCACTCGAACATGGCTTGTCTTACTTCTGTGGCTTTCGCCTTCCACCCGGCACCTTCTGCACGAAATCTTTTCGCAGGCTGCTCTGTGTCTTTGATTATGAAATTACCCCCATTGTAAAACTTGTCATGACATCTTCTTGCCACCTGCAATGCTCGCTTAAACTCTTCATTGTCTCCTTTCACATCAGCAAGGGATGGAAAAAACTTTCTCAAGACAAAAAGTCAGATGAAGGCACTTTTTGAACCATACGCTTTCGCTTCGCATCCCATCGTTTCGGTGCTGATTTACAATCTTCCAAATAAATTTTTTGCAAGCTTTCTTTTTGTCAGCCAATGAATACTTGTCATTGTGTGACCCAAAAGGATTTTTGGCTTTGTCTGCCATTGAAATTATTTGATCGAATAAACAAAATGTGTTCATGATCAATCAACCGAGCAAGTGATGGCATGATGTCACATCACATGTGAGCCCGCAAAATTTACCATCAGCGGTTGCCGTTTGTTGTGCGCGATCGATCGATCGAACAAACAAAGTTGTTTTTTCACCTAAACTCATAAATAATGCAGCATTCAGCAGCAGTACTATTTAATTTAACAAACATGACACACAAAGGTTGGTGTCTCAATTATTATTTTGAAAATTTCATGCAAAAACGAGTGCCTTTTTGACTTCTGTTTTTCTCACACAAATATGGATCAAGAGTACTGGGTCAATGTTCTGCGATATCATTGCTGTAAAATAATAATCATACAGTCCCTAATACGCACAGTACAGGGTGCAAAGTCAAACAGAAAAAATAAGCGAATATGTTCGATTATTCGGTACTACATAGTAGCAATGGCTTCTTTCATATTAATGAAAACCCAGTGTATGAGCCCAGAATTTGACCCCAGATTTAAATTTGATGCTTAGTGTAGGGGTTGGCTTGTACAATGAACACAACCTTTGAAAAATAGAAATGAAGGAAATTAGCCCCCATTGGTTTTTATACTTTATACTGTTTTCCTGCAATTTGCACATTCTTTTTTGACTTTGGCATTTCATTGAGCATAACCTTAGCCTTTCTCCCCCCTCTCCTGAGTTGCACAAGTCATATGAATTTTTAATGGTGCTTCTCAACTTTTATTGCTTATACATCATACAAGCACTTGCATGGAATTTTTTTTTTTGATTTTCAAGTTCAGTTTTTGATTAACTGCTGATATAAAAACTAATAATCTTGGTTCAAAAAGGGGGGTTGGCTTATACAAAAAATAATACCAGAAATCCACTTTGATTTTTGGCCTTGAAAACAGTAAACAGCTTTTATAATATATATGCTGGATCTAATTTTAATAATCATGGCTTAAGACTAATGTTTGCCAACTAGCCACAGGTTAGTTGAAATGCAGTTTTGGCTAGTTGGTTTTTGGGCTTTCACTAGCAAAAATTTCAGGCATTTTTAAATGAAAAGCATCAAACCTTACTATTAGAAAATTGGTTATGGCCATTGAAATCAAAGTTGTCAGTGGCCATTTGGCTAGTGATAAAAAAAGTTAGTCTCAAGTTCTGTTAATGAATGAAATTTAGTTTAGTATTTTTAAGTTTTTGTCTTGTTGAAGATTTTGGTTGGCATGTACATATGACTGTAGTTCTGTCACCAAAGCCCTAGCTTGTTTTACCAAAAAATCTAGAAAGTATATTAAAGAGTACATCCTTCTGTTTCTCTTTGTGTAAAGATTTTGTCTCAAGCTCTCCTGGATAACCACAAAGCAAGTTCCGCAGAAGGAAAGCCACTTGCCCTGGAAGTCTTCATATCAGGGAGAAACAGATTAGAAAACCCTGGTGCAAAGGAGCTGTCTGAGGCATTTAAGGTGTTATTAATTTTATGGACTTTTTTTTTTAACTGAAAAACCATTTTAATCTCTTGCTACTGCACTTTTATGATTACTACAATTATTATGATCTCAAAATCAAAGCAAAACAGTAAAAAGGAGAACTTTATGAAGTTTTTGAGTGAAGGAGGGATAAAGAGTGGATCAAGGGCAAAAAGTTGCATTAATTACTCTTAAGAGAGTGTTAGCAGTACTTGTATTTATAAGGTAATGTGGCTAAAAATACTTGACTTCAGTTCAAGGTTGGAGTCTGTTGTACACAAACACTGGGTTTAATCAAGAAGAATAATATAAAATTAATTGTTATAAACATTTTTATTGCTTGTGCAAAACGTTAATCGTTATTATTTTATCAAACTTGAAGGTTATAGGCACTTTGCAGGAGGTTGTCATGCCTCAAAACGGTATTCAGCATGAAGGGATTGGAGCTCTCGCAGAGTCATTCAAGCACAACCCAAACCTCAAGGTGCATAATCAGTTCTTACTTAAATTTTGTTGTGTGTCAGGGTTTGTACAGGTCGTGGAAAATCTGGAAATTCATGGAATTTTAGAATTTCATTTTCCAGACCTGGAAAGTCATGAATTTGGAAAGTCATGGAAAATTGGCCATATTTTCAATCCATATAATTATTTGTACAAAATTACATGCCATTTTACTGAGTAATCAATTTTTTCACTGCAGAGATAGACTAGTCTTGCAGAAATGAATGTGGTAAAACCGTGCAAGAGTTAAATCATTTTAATTCCTAGAGTTGAACTTGGTAATGCTACTATGTCTCAAAAATATAAACATCTTTTTCTGTTTAACAGACACTCAAGGGCATTTTTATTGTAATCTGAAAGTTTGGATACTGTAGTTTTGTTTGAAAATAGGAAGATGAAAAATTTAGCAAGAAAAAAAAGGCTTTTTACTTAGGACAACATCACTTCAGAACACAACAGTTTCTTGTCTCTGTCAAGAGTACACATTTTATAAGTCATAAATTCAAACTCCCTGGGTATACACAGTGCATAGTTTAGCTGCAATTATTTTGTTATTATCTCACTATTCTGATATTAATTAAATTATATCTTACTGGCATTTTTATACATAGCCCTTTATAATTTTCTGTTGGCAGGACAAGAATTGGTACTTGTCAGACATGCAGTAACAAGTCCAGAGTGTTATTTGTACCCCTGATGAGAACTGTAGTTAAGTGTTTTAGTTTCATTAAGACTTTCTCATTCAAGTTGACAAACTGTTACATGTTCTCAATAGACCATCAACCTGAACGACAATACCTTCACAGAAAAAGGTGCAGATGCCATGGCTCAGGTAAACTCATTACTTATAATGATTACCATATCCATTGATAAGTAATTAATGTAAATAATTCTCCTATAGTGATGAACTGTTAAGCAACAGTTAAGAAATACAGTAGATAAGTCCTATTTTATTGCTCCAGAAACATGAGTCCTGAAAACTGTGCTTTATTATTGTTAGTTTAGTTTCAGTGCTAAGGACCTTCTTCATAACTTAATTTAGATAATAAACGTCTCTCTAGACACAGCAGTTGTTAGAACTAACGAAAAAGATACATTTTAGTTTCCTCTTTCAATTGTGTTGATAATGATGACAAAGGTTTCTTCATTCTGGTGCACAAGCATCATCACTTCAGGCTTTCAAGTGATCCTACTTTTCCTACTATTTCCTACTTGTTTTACCCTTCTCCTAGTATTCCTACTTTTGTCTTGAAATTCCTACTATTTCCTCCTTTTTCCTACTTTTTGTATGCTGCAATTTCAACAAATAGTGCAAGGTTGTATCATGCAGGAATAGGGAGTAAGCCTTGCAAGTGTTCAGGGTTAAAGCCTGGACTACATGTCGCAAGGAAGATATCTTGACAAACAAAAGTTCATCTGGCATGTCCAGTCCTTGATGGTTCACACTCATACCAGCAGTGAAACGAGTCACAGGCATACTAGAAGCAGTTTGTCAGTACTTCTTCAAAGATCTGTACCAAAAGCTGCATATTTTTTCCTTCTTCTAAGCCCTCAGTTGTCCTACTTTTCCCCTAGAAATCCTTCTGTTGTCCTACTTTTAAAAGAATTTTGGTCCTACTTTTCTCTTACTTTTTCACCTGGGTGTGCTTGAAAGCCTGTAACTTGATACATGTTTACAGAACTAAGCTTAGCCATGCATCCTGCATTGTCCACTATATTATAATAAATGTTCTGTTATCTTCTGGTTTAGTCTTATATGAGTATCAAACAAACAAGGAATTATTAAAGGAAAAAAATTTGGATTTTATTTGCAGGTTCTGCCGATTTTGAAAAACATTGAAATTGTTAACTTTGGGGATTGCCTCGTGAAGACAGCAGGAGCAAAGTCCCTTGCAAAAGCTTTTACTAATTCGAATCCAAACTTAAGGGTATGTACAGACTAGTATATTGTATCTCTTTCATTTCATTACATCTATTTTATCCCCGGATCTACAGGTTTAGAGCCCCTAGACGCTTCGTGGGCTTCTTAAAGCGTTTACAATAGGTTATAAAGGAGAAATTATTTCAAAATCATCATCTTAAGAATAAAAGCATTAATTTTGGTAAGCATCGACGTTACCAGACGGTTCTGATTTCTGTTTCTCTTTGTTATTTAGGAACTAAATCTTTCATTTGACGAAATCAGCAAAGAAGGAGCTCTGGCTGTTGCAGAATCTGTAAAAAATAAGGATCATCTGGAGAAACTAGACCTCAACGGTAAGCTTTATTTCATGCCAAGAATGGTTAATCCTGAGTAAGGGAGGTTTTCTGGCTGGCAGAAGCAAATCCAGTTGCATTTATAAAGAAGAAAAATGATTAGGTGTTGAAGTGGAACCATTAAAAGTTTTGAAATGTTGGTTTGTAGAACAACTGTTCACTATACCGTACTCAAATAAAACAAGCCCATTTGAATAAAATTTTCCTGTACGAGAAAAGTGACTTGACAATTGAAGTACATAGTCTCTTTTCAGATATTTTTAACATGCTACGGTCCTGCAACTTGAGAGTTTTGAAGTGAAAGTCGAACACTTTCTTCAAGGTTGTCGAGGAACTATTCACATAGAAAAAAACTCCTGCTATAGTATTTATTTTATTTGTTGTGCATTTTCAAGGAAACTGTCTTGGTGGTGATGGAATCAGGCAAGTGAAGTCCGAGTTGGAATCTCACAAACATTTGGAGATGCTTGGCTCAATGAGTGAGGATGAAGGAGATGAAGATGATGATGACGACGATGATGGACTTGGTGATGAGGATGATGGAAGCGAAGGGGAGGAGTCGAATGATCCAAGTCTTGCAGTAAAAGGAGTGTCGTTAAAACCACAGTCCCCTCTTCTTGGAGATGATGCAGAAATTGAAAAGGAGCTCAATAAGGTAGTAAGAAGTTATTTATATTTTAATGATCTAGGCCGAGTTGTTCAAAAATCGATTAGTGATAACTTCGGTTTGCTCTTAAGAAAACCTATTGGTTGTCTTGCCATTAACCCTGGATTAGGGCTAATCGACTTTTGAACAACTTTTGCCTGTTTATTATCCCTGTACAGTAATGCCGCGCCGTAGTATTCTTACTTTTTGTTTATGGATCTGCTTTTCTGATTTGGGTTGAAACGTTGTTCAAAGCTGCACAGAAATATAAGAATTTCAGAAAATGCCATAACAATGCTGGGTTTGATGACAACGGATGGTTGAAAAGCATTATTTAGTTTCTTTTTGAGTCGGTACAAGCCAGAAACTTTGTGGTACCCTGATTTAACCAGCATTTGAGATGAACTGGAAATGAGAAAAAGACAAAGGCTCGAAGCTCTTAAAGTATGCCATGCAGGCAAAATTGAGCCAGTGATCTATACTTCGTGATGAGCCCTGAAGAGTTTTATTTTAGTTGAAAGGAAGCGAATTTCCGGTTAGGGTAACAAAATTGAAATTGTTTTGAGGTAACCTCTTTAATATGATTGAGTTGTAAGTTAGTTCAAAGACAGTGTTCGTGCGGGCCATGGAAAACTTGAAAGTCATGGAATTTAAAAAGAATTTCGTTTTCCAGCCCTGGAAAGGCGTGGAATTTTGATTAGGGACTCTTAATGTGTAAGACGCCATGCAATCGTCCTTTTTGTAGTTATAGTTGAACTTTTCCATACCAAACGGACAGAGCAAAGTGTTGGTACCAGAGACATGTCTATCATGCATTACAAGTGATGTCGTCACTTTTGAGACTCATCTAGCAATTTTAAAGTGTCTGTAGTAATTAAACATCGAAACACATACAGTGGCTTCTGAGTTTGTTGATGTATAGCATTGAAACACTCGTCTTACGGTGAAACGGAGCGAATAGGTCACAATACCGCATTTTGTTCGAAAAGCCCGATTGATAAGACAAAATTATAGTAAAATTAAGTGAAAAGAGCGACGGGATTTACTTTTGTAGTTTTTTTCGCATCTTTTCAGTTCTCTTTTTGAAATGTTTAGTTTAACAGATATACAACGAATAACGTTTAATTCACCTCGTTTTTTGAATTACTCAGTTCGAATTCTAATTCTTTTCTTTTCTTTTGTATATATTTTCAGACAACAACGAGTTCGTGAGGACCTGGCGTTTGTCAAGAAGCTTTTGTTTTTTAACTTTTTCCTTTTTAATTTTTAACAGAGAAACTGTCGTGTTTTGCCCCAGATATCACACGCGAGAATATATTGTAATCTAAGTAACTTTCTACTCAACGCATAGCACCATTTCTTTTATTGTAAAAAAAAATACATTTTCATTTCCGTACAGTAAACTGTTTTCCACGCTTGTAGACGTTTACCCAAATTTAGGGTAAAATGCAACTAGTAGATGTTTCGTCCAAACTTAATTTGACCCGGTTGTCTGTTAATGCCTCATAATTTTGGTACGGGATTTCGATCAATGGTTAATTTCAGTTTTACAATTCAAGTATATACCTTGCAAAGAAACTTTTCTTTTTACATAACTTTTTCTCTTGAGGCGTTCTTATTTGGAATAATGTAAATCGTAATACAATGTAAAGTTAAATGTTATTTAAGCCAAGCTCTTATTGAAGTTAACAGCTGTTAATGCTATAAGACTGAGAAAGGCAATGTATATTATAATGCCAGAAAATATCTATTACGATGAATTTATTGTGTATTGGTTGCCGATGACATTCTGTCAAAACAGATATGTAGTAGTCGCTATATTGTTTCCATATTTTTTGCATTAATTTTTATACCGAATACGAGTCAATATTTAATCTTAAATAGCAATGTGGATATTTATTGAAGTATAAGCAGACTGGCCTTTAAGCTGTTCGGTGTCTTTATCGCGCTACAGTAGGTATTCATTTACTGTAAATATCGTATTTTAGAGTTCTAGCAATAAAGAATGTAAGTAGATGATAATGCATTGTGTGCTCATTCCATGTGTTTGCATGTTTTAAAGTACCAATAATACTGACAATTATTTTTGTTACCACTAAAGTGTTTGGAAACTAAGGACGTTGAAGAAAAGAATTTTCGAAATCGGTCGTATTCTCAATTTTTTATACAAGTTTGAAGTTTAGGTTTTGTTGGTTCACGACCGCGTTTTAAGGGGGCTGGGTTATGAGCTAATTCCCGGACATCTCTGAATCAAGACTCAGCAAGATAGACACGAATGAATTAGCAATTTTTGATACGGAAGTATAAATTCCCATTCCTCATACAGTTCTCAGTTCTTTTGTACCTTTGTGTTTGGAAAGATTCATTTGCTGAATGTTTTAAGTCGGGAATGACGTCACAACCCAGTCCCCCAAAAACGCGGTCATGAACCGTCGGAAAATTTTGCTAGTTCGAGCCACTGTAGAAAAAACAATTTGAACAAATTTTGAAGTTTTTTTTTGCAAAATTGCTTTAACTTGTATGTGAAATGATTGGATCCCAAAAACGTTGTTGGCGTTATATGCACCTTACCCAGTTCGTTAGAAATGACGTCATAGTAGTCATGTTGATGCCCTGAACAAAATAGTTTTAATTTTTTTCTTTTGCGTCTCAAGGGAGTGCGTGAAAACCAAGAATTATAAAGAATTAACAGGAAAAAGAATTTTAAAAAAACCTAGGGCCGTTCTACGCAAACATTATTCTGCCGTATACATTTTTATTTCCAGACCCGCATTGTTATGGAAAAGTTTTTTTTCAAAATCTTTTAACATGTTCCTAGGCCTCGGCAAAAAATTCACGAAAAATGGTAAACAGGTCATTCCGGAAAGTGTCCTAAAATGCACTAAAAGTCTTGCAGAAATTTTCCTTTTTTTCCCAAAATAAAATTCTCAAATAGTAGAGCAATGATCGATTTCCTTAAGCATAGATATACTGTTCGCAAACCAAGGCTGAAAAAGGTATCTTAGAAAACTTAGAACTTAGAAAGATACTGGGCGGCGCGGTCGCGGTTTAGACCCTGCGCAGATGGCTAGGCACTTTCAGGCAGCGCTGTATGCCTGAAGCTATCTAAGCTGGGCGATGTTACCACTTCACAAGGAAGCGAGTTCCAGACTCTGAGTGTTTGACATGACGTCTCAACCTATCTAATTTGCATATCTGAAAAACCTAATATCTCAGCAACCAAAAGAGTTATTTTGATGAAATAAACGACATTTTTCTTCTTTTTCGACATACTTTCTAATACTCTAAGTTCCACGATTCCGATATATACACTCTAAGTCTGAGAAAAAACAAAGGATGCAACTGACTTTAAAGTTCGAGACTGTTGATCAAAGTTAATGAGTGACTGAACTTTCGGTTCAATTAGGAAGTGTAGTTTCAAAGAAGAAATCCCTGCTCAAAAAAAATGAAAAACAGCTGGAGACAAGAACGATGAGCACACATTCTTTGTAAATTTTTAAAACCACATGGAAAGACTACTCAGCATATCAACCTCATATTTTCAGAGACAGTTTGTTTTGCAGAATCATTTTAATATTCAGAAGCTTTGTTCCTGTAGCTGAACTGGAAAAAAGAATGCGTATGCTAATGAGGCAAAAATGTAAAAAAAAACGTGCCTTTTGTTCGTTAGTGCAGTTTTGCTCTTAATTTGTGTTTTTTTGCATGGTGACTGTCATACTAAAAAATACTTTTAGAAATAACGACTAGATTCCTTAACTGAAATCCACCAATACTTCTAAGTTAGGCCAACAATTTTGAGTTGTGTTGACGGCTAACTCTACTGACATCAAACAAATTTTGGTTGCTTCTAATTCGTTTCTTTGTTCTCAAGTCTCCAGTGTGGCTGATAAGTACAGCAACAACTTGTTCGTTGATTTCACACACGGGGGGAGGGGGGGGGGGGTACTGTAAATCAAGCGTTTTATGAAAAGTTGCCTTACGCGATGGATAACTGTAAAACAACCAACGAACCTATCGGTTATAAGCAATTCTTACCTTGCATACCACATAATCCCCATGGCATAAAACAATCGGCAAAAAGTCCTTCCCTGATCGTTTGAATTTTGGATTTTTTTTAATTCAGGAAGCTACCGTAGAGATTGCGTGGGAGTTTGTAACAGAACCGTCGCTGAAGAAATTCTTACAACTTCCGAAGAAGCAAGCAGGATGCCTTATCGAAGAGGCAATGAAGGTAGACATTAGAAACTAAATAATACAACTCTTAGTCTTACCTTGTTTAGAACTGAATGCAATAAGTTTTTACTTCATCGAAGTATTTTAACTTTTATGTCAAAAGTTATCTTAAGTATGAAGCAGGGCCTGATTAATTATCGGGCAGGCACCGGACGCATTATCCGGTCAAACATGATTTGCTCGAAAATACGCATTTTAGGCAAGACAAGTTTAATCTCAATTCAACAAACAAAGTGTTTCGTCGTTTAAATTTACTTTCAACAACAGTCAAATAGATTACATTCGAATTGCAAGCTAGAACATTCAACACTTTTTCTTATTAGCAGCGTTATTCCGTTGAGAAAATAGTGATACCGTTCTCCCTAATCAAGATCTTCAAGCTTTGTAATTAACTCAAACAATTTTCTTTTGAAGCGCAAGTTAGATTATCCTTGAGTTGCTCGAAAATACGCATTTTTGGCAAGACAAATTTAATCTCAACTCAACAGACAAAGTGTTTCGTCTTTTAAACTTACTTTCAACAACAGTCAAATAGCTTACATTCAAATTGCAAGCTAGAACATTCAACATTTTTTCTTATAAGCAGCGTTAGATTACCCATGAGTTGCTCGAAAATACGCATTACTTTTTGGCAAGACTAACTTAATCTTAACTCAACAAACAAAGTGTTTCGTCGTTTAAATTTACTTTCAACAACATTCAAATAGCTACATTCAAATTACAAGCTAGAACACTCAACATTTTTTCTTATTAGCAGCGTTATTCTTGAGAAAATAGTGATACCGTTCTCCCTACTCAAGATCTTCAAGCCTTGTAATTAACTCAAACAATTTTCTTTTGAAGCGCAAGTTAGATTATCCACAAGGTGCTCGAAAATACGCATTTTTGGCAAGACAAATTTAATCTCAATTCAACAGACAAAGTGTTTCGTGGTTTAAACTTACTTTCAACAACAGTCAAATAGCTTACATTCAAATTGCAAGCTAGAACATTCCCCTTTTTTTCTTATAAGCAGCGTTATTCTTGAGAAAACAATGATGCCGTTCTACCTACTCGGGGTCTTCAAGCTTTTTAATAAACTCAAACAATTTTCTTTTGAAGCGCAAGTGAGGACAATATGTCCGATTATCTCGAGAACGATAAAAGATTTTGACACGTTTTTCACCGCTATTCCTTATTTAGCAAAGTCTATCCGCTGTGGGAGCAAAAATTAGCACCACAAGCCAAACCAGATCCTGACGGTCTGTTAATCGATGGCCATTACTAACTATGCAGAATATCCCTTAACGTACTTCTGATTCTGTTTCAGAATAATGTTCAAGGCTTAGAAGCTCTGGCTAAACACTTCGTAGCGGTACGTATTGTGTTTGAATCTTTTTAAAGATATGCTTGTTAATGTTTGAAGTTCGTGAAAGAGTTCTTTTTGATGCACAGGTTACCGTTGCCCTGGAATCAAGTAAAGAGGCTCTGTGCGATTGTTCAGGTAAAATATTTAATGGAAAGTCTCCACTGAATAACATGGTTTCAAGTAAACGTTTATTAAATCTGTGTCCATATCAACAATTTGATAATTTAGTGTGAACATATCTTCGGTTTGAATTTTCTGCTAGTCGCCATTTTGAAATGTTGCGGTGCCAGTCCCTCTCTCGACGTATACAATATCAATGAACGAGAGGAGTCTGGCACTGCAACCATAACATGTCACATTTCAAAATGGCGAAGCGCGGAAAATTCAAATCCTGGAAATGAACTAAAATGATTGGTGTTAAATTTATGTACAGAAATATTATTATTTGAGCTGCTGATATGGACACAGACTTAATATAAATTTTAGAATATAATACAATGAAGGATTCCTTTACCAAAATTGTAAACTGCTCTAAGTACTAGTTTTCTTGGCCTGCAAAAGCAGTTAACGGAACCGATATCTTACTAATCGTAATGTCCGTGGGATCACTTACTATTAGTAAAAACGCAGACGGCACAGCTCTCGAACGAGTGGATGTCATTACAAAGAAGTATCTAACTGTCTGCGACAAAAATCAGTACGAGAAAAAGGCGAACAAAAATACAACAATGGTTTCCTAACCAGTCCGTATATGACAAACTGGAAATACCTAAATGCCGTACTGTACTTGCTCAAAACTCCTTTTTATATCGTACTGTAAATTTTTGGAACAGTCTGCCTTCACAAATCAGAAGCTCTCCCACGCTGGCCTGTTTTAAATCTTCGCTAAGAAAATATCTTTTGAATATGCGGCTACACGAGACGTAACAACAAACTTAGATCAATTTAGTTTTCTTATCATCTTATTGTACATCACACGTCACTAAACAATGATCATATTATAAGTTTTGCATAATTCGTTTTAAGCTTACATGATAGGTTCAAAACATTGTACGATTATTAGATATTTTTAAACTAGTTTTAATATGACTTTATTGTAAGTATGACATTGTTATCGTTGTAAATTACGTCTGAAAAACCCTGAAGGGAGAGTTAATAAAACATTTACATTTATTAACCATGATGCACTAGTTGACAAAAATACTGATTTTTCCAACCGTGCCAGCTCTTGTAGTTTTTGTTCAACTTCTGTGAATTTCATGGAGAATTTAAGCTTTAAACTGAGAAAACTTTGCTTCTTTTAGCAATAGGAAGGGATTCCTCAATAGTTTACGGTTTGACTCAATCGTGTTGTGCAATGTTAAGAAATTTAATGCTTGTAAACACCGAAAGTGTACAAGTGTTGCAATATGGGAAATATGTTGTATTTTCCGTTTCTTTTAGTTTTGAATTTTCATACTTGTTTGAAACAGATGCCATTTTAAGACACGCTCTGAAGTCATCTGATGAAAAGGCTGGAGTTTTCGCAAATTCATTTCTCGTACGCTTGGGATTAATAAAGGTCAGTCAATTATACTATCAGTAAAACTGTTAAACCTAGCATAAAAATCTTGAGTTGTGTTCGTGCTGAGTGGGAGTTTAACACTGTTACTGTTAGGAATTTGGAGTAGGGAAGTTGACTCTTTAAAGTCCCTTTAAAGCTTAATTTTTTTACTTTTTGGTTTAAAGCTGTTGTCATCTGTGAACTCAGAATTCACACAATCAAAGAAAATTTCCACATCTAAGTATGCTTTTTAGTCATAAAAAGGTTGGAATGTAAATTTTGAGCAAGCAGGCTGGGGACTGGTAATCTGTGATGAGCGGCAGTGAGTTGCGTGGATTTTGTTTAAAATCATTTCTGTTAAAAAAAGATAAGGAATTTTTATGTGTCGGAATAACTCATTGATTAAAGTTATAACAACGTGACTACAGTAGCTAGAATCCAATGTTTTCTAAAAAAGAGGCAGAGTAAGAACAGCTACAACAAAAATAGTTTATTTGTATCTCTTAGTATTGGAAGTTCAAGTAAGTTACACTCCATGTTATAGTTAGGAAAAATAATAGATACTGGCAAATACGACTGCCAAAACTCAAGTTTTATTTTTATTCATTGTTAGTGCTTTAAGCCGTTAATAACATTTTTAAAAAATGCTTACCATTAGTGATTAAGTTTTGTCGAAGAGCAGTTCCAGTGTGATAGATGTAAATGAACATTTGTATATAGTAATATTGCTTATTCATGACTTACAGAGTGAAAACAAAGTTGAACCCGTCGAGGATCTGTACGGACCATTGATGGCACTGCAACATGTGGTAAAGCAAAAATATTTCCCAAGAGAGCTAGCATCAGTTTTTATTGCCTTTCTATCAATGTAAGTTCGAGTTAAATCGTTACTTAGTTTTCTCCTCCTTCTTCTCCTCCGGTGGCTTCTTCTTCGTTGTTGTCTTCGTCATCGTCGCCATTTTCTTCGTCGTTGTCTTCTTCTTCTTCTTCTTCTTCTTCATTGTTGTTTTCGTCTTTGTCTTCTTCTTCGTCGTCGCCAGTTTCTTCTTCGTTGACTTCTTCTTCGTCTTCTTCTTTGTCGTCTTCTTCTTCTTTGTTGACGTCTTCGTCGTCGTCGTCAACTTCTTCGTCGTCTTCTTCTTGTTGGTCTTCTTGTTCTTTTTCTTCTTGTTCTTCTTTTTTTTCTTCTTCTTTATTATTATTATTATTATCATCGTTATTATTATTAATATAATTACTATTATTGTTATTATTATTAACATAATGAATCTTCTCTTCCAGGCCCAGCAAAAGACTTGAGTCATACTCCCAAATCAGACACGAGCTTCTTCAGACACTCTACCAACTGTAGAGTTGTAACTTCGCAACACGTGATAAGTCAAAAGAATCAGTAAGTAATTGGGCGTTCGAGAGTATTAGACGACGAACATTGGTCTGTTAGATAATAAAGACAAGAGTGCAGGAGGTTTTTTTCGCCAGAATGACCGAAAACGAGAACCCTAAAATGTCAAGTGTAGCTTTATCAGCGAGAGAACCTATCACTTTTTATGGGATAAAAGCAGATCATCACGCCGAGGCAAGTCATGTTTTAGCTCTTAGCAGAACCAGAACTTGAACTGGAAAAAATCCCAAGCCATACAACATGAATTGAGAAAGCCCGTCAGCAACAAAACATGCCGATACATGACCGAATTGGTTATGCTTCCAATTTTGTGGCTTTGTCTGTTCAGAGTGTTCATTCATGAAAGTGCCATGTGGTGTTGCTCAGATTGTCGACTACAGTTATAAAAGGCACTAAAACGCTTGCTTTTATGGTTTAAATAAGCGTATGCCTACACACGTTCAAGTAACTGACGGACATTCTAAAGTCTTTTTGTCTTTGCGATGGTTGCTCTGGGCCAGGTTGCACGAAGCCTTGATAAGCTATCTGCCCTGTGGCGGATCTAGGGGTGGTTCGGTCGAACCCCCTAGACTGAACGTAAAAACGTATAACTAACGCGTGGTTAAAAAAAAGTGAACCAACTCAACTAATTAATATGGAAGGTGACTTTAGAGCAATTTTAAAAACCTTTTCAAATTGCCCCTGAAAAGGCTGGAACTCGCATTTCAGAGGCCTTAAAATTAAAAATTTTCAGGGGGAAGCATGCCCCCGGACCCCCCTAGGGGCTACCGCCATCGGCGTGCGTTTATCCAACCCCTCATTATATGATAGTTTTTCATGTCGTTGGCCGAAGGTGGGTA
>JANVCF010185524.1:0-10430 GCA_025388745.1 Hydrozoanthus gracilis
TTCCTCTTTCTTTTAGAACCTATATAAACAAAAACCGCTTGCATGGTTTTAAGAACAGGAAATTGGTCTTGCACCAAAAAGCATAAAAACATAAAGAAGATACACAAAAAATGATATGCGAACTTAGAAACTATCATCTCTGGGCATTCGGTCAAGGTCAACTTGAAAGAACATATATATATTTTCAATACCGTTCACGGGAATGTGGAAATCATTGACTCGAGTGACAACTGATCCAGGTTGCAATTCCTATAGGCTTATTACTTAAAGAATTCTAAACCAACAATAAATGGAGGCCTCAAAGCCTCTAGAGACCTAGAGCTTTTCTGAGACGCAAAGATAAATACTGACTGCACTTGTAAATTATTTTCAACATGACTATGACTTGAAATAAAGTCGAAATATTGTTGTACAAGTTCAAGACTCATTTCTTGGTCCAAAACTTGGAATTTATTGAACGATGTTTTCTTTTCTCAGGCTAGTTGTTATAATGATGCTTTTAAAACTGTCAGATCAACATGCATGGCTTCAGTGAAAGGTTAAACTAAAAAAAGGAAACTTCTCACTGTTGAACTTTCTGTATTCCCTGTTGTGAATAATTATTAACACTAAAAGATATAACCACGAGTTTTATTTGCTTACCCTTTGATTGGATCAATCGCAATGTGTCCAATGTTTGATGCGTCTGATATCAGCGTTTTCTTGGACGTTCCATCTGCCCGAGAAACACCAATGATGTTTCTTTTGTTTAATAAAGTCCAGAACAAGTTTCCTGAGATCCAGTCGATAACTAACCAGTTTGGTATGTTATTTGGAAATACAGCTACTCTTTCAACACCGAAAACAATCGAGGATATTCCAGACTGACCAACAATAAGAGGATGCTGAGCTCCACGTCTGCCTCTAAAGATAAAGTTTGCCTCAGACCAGTAGATGTATTCTGTATTTGGGTCGTAGGTAACTGCAGCTGCTTTGTTGTTGCTAAGCAGCTTCTCAGGGCAGGGGAACTTGTCTCCGTTCAATGGTAACTTTTTAATATGACTCATGGTATCAGCTATGAGAAGGGAGCCGGCAGTGACAGCTATAAAGAAAGAAACAATATAGTTGTATTTCATAGGATGCTACACACGCATCAAAAAGAAAAAGAAAGTCTTGTGGTTCAGGCAAGTTTCGCCAGTTTATAGTACACACTCAATGTATATTACCCAGTGAAACAGTTTTGTTTTCCCGAGAGTTCCGAAGTCCCGTACCAGAACTCGATAAAAAACAAATCTAATTTTGTTTTCCGAGGACCTAAATGTACACTAAGCGCTTTGTTATATATTTAGACTTTCCTTTTTATCGAGACTTTTTTTCGGTGAAGTGTTTCGCGTCGGGACACGTTTGAATTTGATCAGGAGATCGTGACCAAGAATCAACTTATCACAGTGCTCACTTTGTTGAGTGAAAGTCTAGGTATATAACAATTACAGTTATCAGTTGAGGTTGTAGTTTCAATAACTTGTTCAATGGTTTAAGGTACGATTTTCCTTGATAGGATTATCTAATTATAAAGAACTTACCAATATCGCACGATTTATTGTCCTTTTGTAGACGGTACCCATTGGAGCACAAGCATTTCGATCCATCTGGGCGGGTCAAACAGAGATGGCTGCATCTCCCATTGTTTTCGGAACATGGGATTGCGTCTTTTCTGTTTGTACTTCGACTAGGGCCAGCTGAAAAGAATTAGTTTTAAGTAACTTGCCTTAGAAGCTCTGTTTCGTATGGTTTTTAGAAGAGCCAGACAATCCAAAGAAAACCGGCGCTTCGACAACTTCAACAATTTACACGTCCCTATTTGTTTATATTGAACATCTGACAATTTTACTAAAGGTCGGTCAGGAACTAATTTTTGTTATTTTTTTTTGTTTGCAAGCTATTTTTTAGAATTGCATAGACTTTTGTTCGAGTTTAATGGGTTTGCTTCAAAACAAAGACCACTGTAATTATCATTAATCAGGAATTTGTTTTAAACAATACAAATTACCTTCCCTTATTTCTCCTTTTGCCGAGGAGTTTGTGACAAGACACCTAACGCCTGCTCCCTCGTTTATATAACAGTTTTCTCTGCCCCAACCTCTGTGTCTGCAAAAAGCTATAGAGGACTCGTTGCCAGTGCAGTTCACGTTATCAAGCCAGTACTTAGCCTTAACCTCCTTAACGAAGCCGCAGCACGTGGCCGAGAGTGAACCTGGGTAACCCAACATACGGCAAACGACATCTGCGTCCTTTTTGTCCCAATCGTCATCACATATTCGACGCCAGGCTTTGTTATACAATATCTCAACTTGGCCCCTTCCGGGTATTTCGCTGCCAACTAACCGAACTTTAACGTCTGAAAACAATGAGGAGTATAAATGAGGCAATAACTAGATTAATTTCTTATCAGTAGCATAATAGTCGGCTATGGACTATAATTCAAAATGTCCGTTCGGGAAACCATGCATCAGTTTGATTACCTTGCACTAGACGCCGAGACTTTACGATTTTTTCTAGGATAAGGGGAAGAAGAGGATACGATAGGAACAGTAGAGGGTGTAGAAAGGAGTTTAAGGGATTAATGCGGTAGGGAGGGTTGATGGAGCAAGGGAGAGGTGATGGGGCTTAAGGGAAGGAAGTTAGGGGATCAAGGTTGGAAACACTATTGTTAGACTAATAAAATAAGCGCCGAAGCTAAACGTTCAATGATTTCAGTTTTCGTTCAGAAAATAGAATATTTCTTAAATACGGCTTGTATAGACATTATTAACCAAGCAAGTTGAAGTTAAGCTATGCTGCTAGCTTTCTCTAGTGATTTTCCTTTAAGTTCAGTTCTAGAAAGATATTAATGCAATGTCGCTTGCTCTCTCATTTTTGCTCTATAGGCTGGGGTAACAACAGATATAACCATATATAGAAAAAGATTCCAGTCCAAACACTCTTCGTTCATAGGATGGTCTAAAAATTAGGGTTAAAGCGTGAAAATCTTAGCGAAAACAAACTGCTCGGTACTCTTCGTGATGTTGCAATGTCTGTGTTTTCAAAAATTTTCTTTTTGGCCTCACCTTTTAAGAATAATTCGTTGGAATATGCCCTAATTAAGAGCGGAGTTTGAAGGTTTGATTTTACTGTTTCCACATGATTGCGTCCTCCCCGACCTCTCCGGTAAATTCTGCCACTTCCTAGCTCGCTCCAGTAGAGGAATCTGTTTGTAAGAGAAAAACTTGAGAGCTCCGTCACAGAGTGTCCAAGAGAAACCGTTTCACGGTTACTTCCATCCAAATTGGATCTTTCAATCGTGCTTCCTCCAGACATTCTCCAAAAGATTTTCTTAAAAGTTCGGTCAATGACGAGATCAAGAGCACATTTTGAACCGCTGTTTGTAAGTGTTCTCTTTCTGCTACCGTCCATGTTTGAAGAGACAATTTTTGGACTGTTGCCACACTCGCTCCAGACCATCAGTCTGCAATTTTTAAGAAAAGCTATTGATATTGCTAATGATAAGGATACTAATAATATAATATTGTAATAATAGTGATCATGATAATGGTAATGGTAAAGGCAAAGGTTATGATAGAGACAACCAAACGCTTGGTAAAACGTTTTTTTCAAGTGCTAAGAAGACTTTTCTTAGGAGTAGCTTGCACACCCTTTGGTGGTGGTTGAGCCCTTAGTGGATGTTGCTTGACTTCCAATAAACCCAGCAAACTAAATACTGATGAAGGAGTTGTAATAAAAACAATAACAATGATATTGATATAGATGATATCAACAATAAAAAATATCAATAACAATAATAATAACAATAACAATAATAATAATAATAGTAATAATGACAAATCTTGTCAAGGATGCGATGAAGTATGCCAAAGAGCTCGGGCTCAAACTGAACCTGAACTTCTCGGAGGTAACAGCGAAAAATATAGGATTAGGCTGAAGAGGGGGCAATTGAAGCAAAGTTTTGATGAGATGAGAGAAGAGGCACATGAGGGAAAGCTAATGATGCAGCAATGGGATGATGAGGAAGTTGTCGAGGACTTTGATTCAGCTGGATGTCGGAGTGGAGAGCGGCCCAAACCCACACTATCACGGGGATTCAAGAGTGGTACCAGCAACAACTCTCCATCAGAATATATCACCAAGAGAAGACGGGACTAAACACGGTTTACGAGATCGTTTGTCGAATATGCCTTGAAGTACGGGAAATGCAAGCTCATGTGTTAGCAGTAGGCAGCCTCTTACCGATTACCAAATACATGAGTCGTCACGTGACAGGTTGCCAGTTACCTGTTGAAGACCGTGAGATAGGTCGAAACGTCGTGTTGTTGCATTAACTTTCTAAAATTCCAGTTAGCGATATAAATTTGTTGATTAATAATAATAACAATTGTTATATTTGTTATTATTATTATCATTATTATTGTTATTATGATATGCATATGCCGCTTGAAAGAGGTTGTACGATGCAATCCACGTGTCTCCTATATACTTCTGGTCCGACCTGTATACATTAGTGGTCGTGGATTCAATTTCCACCTGATCAGTTGTATTCTCAATTGTATCTAATGAAGGCTGGTATTGCCAGTCGAAGCACTGTATAAACTGAAGTATTTCACAAACATCCGGGGTTTTGCTTTCTAATATTTATCATTGAAAACTTTTGTTCGTACATACACCCTCGGAGCAGAAGGATAGAACAATTGGAAGCGGAGTGAACAAATCCATTAGTATCTACGTGAGTATATAAAATATGAAGAGCTTCACAAGGTTCCAAAGTCACAGGGAAATGTATTAATCTATTTTTACCTGAATTAGCCCTTACTCATGGAAAGACAAATAAACTAAAGTTCAAAAGTAACTTATTGTCAAAAAATACAGCTCTAGGTAATTATACAAGCCTTTCTTTTTACATATCTTCGTTAAAATGAAATTGAATTCATGCTATAGTACACAGTTATTCAAATATTCCAATTTTATGTATTATGTAGAATACGTCATATTGTACGGTTTAAGGTCATAAAAAAGCAAGTGTCATTTGTACCCGGAATTACACGTAAATATACTTACCCAAAATCTGGTTGGAGTGCCAAGGCTTTTGGATTACTGAGGTTTTTGTGCAACACCATTCTTCTTTTCCCTTTTATGCGAATAACTGTTATAGTCCCTTGCTGAGAGTCCGTCCAATAAACGTTTCCACCTCTCCAATCCACGGCTAGATCTTCAGGGCTGACAATGTTACACGCTGAAAGTGTCTCCACAATCATTTGAGAATTTTTGGTATAAGCAATTTCTATACGGCCACGACTCAGACCCTTAAGAGTGAAAACAAAAGTCTCTTCAACGGGATTGAAGACAACTGCAGTGATATTTTCGTTCGCATTAGCCATCTGTAGAAGTGTAGAACGACCATCGTGTAAAAGAAGCGTGAGGACCGTGGACTGCTTTTGTACAACTAGAAGAAACTTTGACATCTCAGAGGCTGAATAAGAAATAAACGCTGATTGAGTAACAAATAAATAGTAGCAGCAACTATCTCTTTTGTTCCTTTAGGAACACAAATGTCAGACACTGAGCTTTCCTGTTGTGATGTCTCTTTACTAGTTGTTATTTAGCAACTTTTTGAAATAACGATGACTGCACTGTCAACATTATCTTACCTCTTATTAGGTTATGGATTTTTAATTAAAACTTTGTTATTTAAGAAATGAAACGCAGCTATCGTGTTTGCACAGGCTTATGCAAACCAGGTGCGGTTGGAAGAAATCGAAAGTAGATCGATCAGAGATCGAGTGCCTGCTTTTTTCTGATTTTTCCCAAACCCACCGAGGTTTGCATAAGCCTGTGCAAACACGGTAGATGTGTTTCATTCCTTTTAGAAAATAGTAATTCTAAGAAACAGCTTCAAACCAAAAAGATCTGTTATGATGAGTAGGCCGAAAGAGCAAATATGTATGAAATATATAAATTTTCCATATGTAAGAAGGGTTAGGGTTTTTTTGACAGGTTTCTAGAATCGGACATTTGAACGAGAATTGAAGTAATTTCCAGTGAAGCTGTATCTTTTTACGACAATTATTTCAAATGTCTATTTTTCAAAATCCAAATAAGCTCACAGTTATTCAAACATAAACGGCTGCTTAGTACATACCTCTTTGACAGGTTTTATGGTCAATCGACAAGAAAAATCCGTCTGGGCATGCGCAAATTGGACCGCCAGGCTCCATAAAACAAAGATGACTGCAGATGTTACATTGATTTTGGCTTGTGGCTAAAAAAGATCATGCTTTAATTTTTCTGTATGAGAAACGTACACTTTAAGTTGACAAATGTTGATTTCTTTATTCCATATTACACTGGTTGACTTGTTTATCTATTCGTCGAGATAGTAAGACAATCGAAAGAGAAAACGCATGCCCTAAACACACTTGTTTGAATAGAGAAGTTTAGTACTTATAAAGCATAACACAAGTTAACATCCAAACATCCCAAATGATACAAGTATTAAAATAACTGAACTAATAAATACAGAGCATACCCAAAACGTTGCCTCAGTCACCTTCAATATGTGGCCGATTTTTGTCCCTAACCATGCTTTAATATGTCTTTGCCTTTCGTTTGGAGAGTTTTCTATTCTCAAATTTTGACAACAATTTTTTTAATCTTGACCGCAGCTAATGTAATGTATCATCGATCAATGACATTATTACGACTGGAATCCAGAACCCATCATGGAAACACAAGTTTGGTCTTGAAACAAGTTTGGTTTTGACTAATTTTTCTGGGAACCCATTTTATAAAAAGGACATGTTTGTTTCTTACCTTTTATCTGCCTGCTTGCGCTGAATTCTGCTATCCCAAATGGTATTTCAGGTAGGGGAAAGAGGGACTGTGCATTTCTGCTTCCGGCCTCTTTTGAAACTTTTGAGATAGTGTGGACCATTCCCCTATCGGTCCAGTAGACAAAAGCGCCGCTCACAGTTAAATAGGTTGGTGCGCTGAGAAAAGTAAGATGTTTATCTTGTAGACTTTGCCTGTTGTTTCCATCATAGTCTGCATACTCAAGCTTTTTTAGTAGGCCATCGACCCAATAGATTCTCCTTGTTACGTAATCTGTTGTTATTCCGGTAGGATATCGAAGGCCACTCGTAACAATCTTCTTCCTGTTTTCACCACTTAGGCTAGAGCGCTCGATCCTTTGCTTTCCGTTGACAGTTGTCCAAAACAGATACCTGTCGAAAAATAATCCATTTAGCTTTAAACTTTACAATAAAAGTTACTACTGTCAAAATTAATTTTTAACATAGACAATAGAACTAAGTTTTCAAATTTCAAAACTAATCTTCCTAACTATCTTTCATAAGTTTTGAAATTTCTGATTTTATTCTAGTTTAAATTTAGTTTTTGAATATTTTCAATTTAGACCCAGAGGACCCCCATGAAAATCACCAGAGTGACTGGGGCTTCCTCAGTAAATATCTATCTTATTATTATTATTACTATTATTATTATCATTACTATTTTTACCACCACCATCATCATCATCATCATCATCATCATCATCATTATTATTATTATTATTAAGGAAGCAACAGTATTCAGCTCTGTAACCAAGAATCGGAGTCTGCTGCTTTACTTTCAAAAGTGCAAAACCTACTTTTTTCTTAGTATCAAAGAAGTCAATCAAAATGCCGCACTATCAAAATCTATATTACCTAATGCATATCTTTTTTTTGTCCTAGCTAGGTATAAGTCTGTTGTTAATCTTGAAGCTATAGAGCTAGACCAATCCCACTTTCGGCACCATTAAAAACATTTAAAAATTTTTTAACCAATAAGTAACTAAGAAGAAGGCAGTCTGCAGAGTTCCTTAAAAAGCATATAACGTTAACAACGTTTTTGGAATCAAATCATTTCACGTACAATTTACAGTACTTCTCCAAAAACAATTTATGGTATTTGGTCAAATCGTTTTTTTTTCTACAGTGGCTTAAATTAGCAAAATTTTCAGACATCTTGGTTCACGACCGCGTGTACAGGTGCTGGGTTATGACGTCATTCCCGACTTATAATATTGAACGAACGAGATCTTTCTAAACACAAAGGGAAAAAAGAACTTAGAACAGTATGAGGAATTGGAATCTACTTCTGAACAAAAATCTCTGATTCATTCGTGTCCATCTCGCTGTGTTTGATCGAGAGATGTCCGGGAATGGCGTCATAGCCCAGTCCCCTTCAAGCGCCGTCGTGAAGCAACAAAACTTGAACTTCAAATGTGAATAAAAAAATCGAAATTTTGACCGATTTCAAAAATTCTTTTCTTAAACGTCCTTAATTTCCAAACACGTTTAGTGGTAACAAAAACAATTGTTAGTGTTGTAGGCACTTTAACTAATTACAATGTTTTTTATATGATTTCAAATCACGTATCGCAATCTTGAATTCTTTTCAATCCTTAAATGAATCATAACAGCCCTGAATAATTTTCGACGGTTTCCCCAAAACCTTACCCGACTTTTGGCTCAACTGCTACTCCCCAAGGATCATTCAAATCATCACGGAAAAGAATCCGCCTGTTTTGGCCATTTAACTCTGCAACCTCGATTTTATCGAAAGTAGCGTCGCTCCAATACAGAAGACGAGAGCGCCACTCAACTGCTAAACCGCCACACACTCCGATATTCTTATCGATTAACCTCACCGCGCCTGTTCCATCAATATTCGCTCTGTAAATGGCTCTGTGCACCATATCACTCCAGTACAAGTGCTTTTTGTGCACATCCACGTCAATCGCTAAGTTTCTTTTGAAACCTGAGATTAATGTTTCTGAAGAACTTGTTGAATAATCTACGCGAACAATCATTGTTCGTGTAGCCACCAAGAAGAAAGATGATCGATCCACTGTAATTTGGAGCAGAAAATGATTTCTTTAAGTTGACTCAGCAAATTTATGAAACAAATCTGCTCAGGAAAAAAATATGCCTGCTAATTAAGGTTTTAAACATATATTGTACTTCTCTCTCAGTATAACAACTTCATTCAGTTTATATTGTTTTACAGTTTCTTTTCTTGCCATTATAATAATTCTATGATATCGATACAGTTTAATTATATGGGAAAAACAAAAGAAAGCAAGGAGACTACAGTAGCTATGCATAGGTTCTTGCCCGAACCATCTTCCTTTTCGCTTTGTAATGTTCTTCATAATCAAGCTATGGCATGAAATTAGTTTGAAAAAGTGTCAAATGAATGTTCTCGCTGATGACAGATTCTTAGTGCTATCAAAAACTTTATAAGATAGTTTACTGTTTCTCCAGCTAAGTTATTGAAACATTTTGAAAAAAGTTCCGAAGTTTTGGACGACGACAATGCGAAAACGACCCACTGAAAACTATGTCAACCTTCGTCTACCTTTAAGAAAAACACTTTTCCTTGTCTATTCACGAAGCGTCTATCACTCGGACAAAAGAGAAGGTAAACGGGTCATACGTGATCGAGAAGGGCAAGCAAGAAGTGTGTTAACTGTTTGAAAGCTCCCTGTTATTCCAGATAATGGTTGTTGCTGTAAAAACTTTCAGCCGGAAAAATGCTTTTGGCTAAAACAACAATATCTACAAAAGATAAGTCCCTCCTACCTTTACTGCATGACTTTCTGTTGCTGTGTAGTTTGTAGCCAGTTGGGCAGGAGCACGTGTACCCGCCTGGTTTCAACAAGCACAAGTGACTGCAGCCTCCACGGCTTACGCCACATCTACTGGCACCTGCCATTGATAGAAATAAAACTCTCCTTGTATTTCGAGCATTTGTAAACCAAAATCGGAGCAGTTTAATACTTATTGATCAATAATACCATCCGGAAAATTCATTAAAGCTTTTAATTAAAACACTTAGAAAGCAATCTCACTCCGGAGCAAGGTTTACTATAGGATAATGTCCGAGGTTGGTAGATTGAAACAACTAAAAATCGCTGATGAAGGACGTGATTAATTAATATTGAAGCAGATTTGCATTATGAGTGATACAAAAGCTCAAATTTAAAAGTAGAAGATAGAAAAGTGTTTAGCTTCTAAAAAGCCCTCCGATTATTTCCTGATGCAAATTCTTATTGCGAAATTAAAAAGAAGATTTTAAAAGATTTTTTCAAGTTCATGTTCTTGTTAGATTTGAAACGAAACAAAAGTTTTGTGCACTTAGAGCACGAAGAAAATTAATGGCCGTTGTATTACAATAGTAACCATGAAATACTATGAAAAACGTAAACAGTTTTGACTCACTCCGGCACGCATGGTTTGCACATGTCTGTCTATCTTTGTAATATGATCTGAGCAAAATCAAAAAGAAAAAGAGCGACTCTAGCCTAGCAAGTTCCTCCCTCTCACGATTAGCTTCTTAGTAAAAACCTGAGCCAAGGA